>JAPKLY010000042.1:1434602-1470702 GCA_026898435.1 Prunella vulgaris
TTTTTTTTTCATGTTGTTAATATTCTGATATTTAAATTGTTTATTTATCTTTTTATGTTTAGTATTTTGCAGGTTCGTATTAAGATCATTGTGTATGCGCCGTATACACCATAAATTATTTTACATGATAAGTTATTCACAATTCTAGAAAAATATATGTTCTATAGCATAATATTATATATATGTTGTGCATGTGCACATATTTTTTAATTAGTTAATTTAATTGTCATAATATTGTGTACGCGTACATATATTTTAATTACTTAATTTATTTGTTATGAATCAAAGATATAATATTGTTATATATAAAAAAAAGTTAGTTTTTAGAATATATGAATATCGTGATATAAACAAATTATAATAATACGGAATGATTATTTTTCATAAATTATTTCCAGATCTAATCATCTTTCGTTATTATCATGAGTGACTAAATCTTATTCTATTTTTTAAAATAAAGAATAAAATAAATCTTATGATATATTATATCTTGATTTTATTTATCGAATCCTCTTTTCTTGTTATCATTGAAAGAGTAACTAAATCTTATGATATTATTTTTTTAATCATAACAAAATAAATCTTATATAATCATAACAAAATGATCTAATAAAATATTATGTTCTTGATTTTCTTTAAACATACTAATATAATGGAATAAAATAAAATTATAAATATAAAAAATTAAATCTTAAATATTTCTTGATTTTCTTTCAATATGACAAATTAAATTTTATAAATTTCTAATAATTTTAATCTTATATTTTATATTGTAATGTCAACCGTATATACTAATTCTAAGTTTTTATAAATTTCAATTTATTTTTACTTTTATATCAACTCATTAATGTATTGAATATTAATATTTCTTAATTTTAGTTTAATTATTTTTATTTAATCTCAATTTCATTATTATTTCCATAAATTATTTGTACATCTAATCACATTTATTATTATTTATGTATCACATTATTATTAATATATTTAAGTCATTTGTAGATGAATATTATATGTGGAACTAATCATCACACTTACTAATGTGTTTATATTATTTAAAAATTTTATAATATTTTATTTTATTTGTATCTACAAATTATAATAACACGGGATGATTATTTAAGATCTAATCATCTTTTGTTATTATCAAGATCGACTAAATTTTTTTAATAATTTAAAAAAAATCTTTAATCATAACAAAATAAATCATATGAAATTTTATGTCTTGATTTTATTTATCTAATTCTCTTTTGTTATTATCATTATAAGAGTGGTTAAATTTTATAATATTTTTTTAATAATAATAAAATTATATTATAAAATATTATGTTCTTGATTCTCTTTTAACATACTCATATAATAATATTGATTTATAATTCGAATCTTTCTTGATTATCTTCATACCGCAAAATTTGCAGGTATAAATACTAATTATATATAAAGACGAACTTATACAATTAACCAAAAGCTTCTACTTTTAAATATTTCTATTCTTACTAACTCTAATATTAGGAGTTGATCTTTACCTTATTTTTAGTGTATAAATTTTAACCCTATATTTTTATCACATCAACTGAAAAAAGAGTATGTCTCTTGTGAACCCAAGTTCACATGAACTCGTGTTATTGTTATGTATAATCACTATCACTATTATAAAAAATTACTTAATTTTCTTAATAGTGATATTGTATATACATAACAGTAATAATAAATATACGTAACAGCGATAATTGACAAAATCGAATTCTATATGGACTCGATTCATATCTTAGAAAATTTGAGTTTGGTCGAGGTTGATGATGATGATATTAGATATATAAAAACAAACCTAATGGAATCTTATGTTGCAAAAACAAAATCAAACTCTCACTATTTTCATTGTCTAATATTAACTATTAATCTTTATCTTATAAGTTATGTATTTTAATCACAATTCTACTTTAACTCATGTAAAAGTATAAATTTTAAGCAAAAATATTATTCTACAAGTAAAGAATAAATCTTATAATATATAAATTTTTAAATAAATAAAAATAAAAAATAATTTTTGTTACATATACAATTTTATTTAACTTGCAAGAGTATAATTATGAGGTAAATTTATTTAAATAGAGATATTTTAAAAGTAAATTAGCAATATAGGAGAAAAGGTTTGGGAATTATGGAAATAGAACCAGTCGGTATCTATGATACTGACTGGTGTGTTGGCGCAAAGAATATATCAACTTATAATTTTATACCTCGACACGCGGCCAGTCGGTTCTGAGATAACCGACTGGAGGAGGAGACTTACATCATCAACATTAGATACCCCAACTTTATTCGGGTTTTGCAGTATTATTTTATAGA
This sequence comes from Prunella vulgaris, assembly GCA_026898435.1. NCBI lineage: Eukaryota > Viridiplantae > Streptophyta > Magnoliopsida > Lamiales > Lamiaceae > Prunella > Prunella vulgaris. Next base: position 1,436,949 of record JAPKLY010000042.1, read on the forward strand.
GAAATAAAATGGGAGCCTGTTGCTAGCAGACAAATTTGACTTCTAGATTAATAAGATTGTAAGCAATTAATTATGATGGATTTATAGCTGACTAAGTTTTGCTTTTATAATTACATGTAAAAAAAAATTTATTAATTTTTTAATCAATAAATAAAAATAATTTAAAATAAAATACATATTGTAAGAGTGTTTTACTTTTTATTTTTATGAAATTTGTTGTAAATATTTCAAAGAAAACTAATATGAAATTTAAGTTGGAACGGAAGAAGTAACATTTTATTCAATTTTGAAAAAGATTTAAGTAATAGAGATATTTAGCAATTAGTTAAAATACCATAATATACTCATTTTCAAATTTTAAAAATTTATTTTATCCATATCTATTTAAAAAAAAAATCTTTTATATCCAATTTATAAAATAAGACCTATATACCCTTATAAAAGTATAAAAGAGTTAATAACTTTAAATTAGGTCTCATCTTATCGTCATAACTATACTACCTTCATATAGAGGGTAAGTTTGTGTTATGAACTATTTAATGGGTAAATAAATAAAAATGGAGAGATAGAGTTTGTATTTTAAATATTAGATTGCATTTTTCAATTAGCATTTTTTTACGAAAAAAATTTATTAATTAATTACTAATTCAATACGTGATTCATAAAAATTAAAGTTTATAATTAAATTTTTATGAAGACAATTCGGTAGAATATTTAAATTTTTTATTTAATTTTGATGTAGATAATGCTCTCGTGTTAATTAAATTTCAATATATATATTTTCAAACATCACAAATTAAATATTTTATATACTTTTATAAACTATAACATTCATTAATTTAGATTATAATTTAATTTTTATAATATAAAATTTATTAATATGCACTACACATCAAAATAGTCTAAATAAAACTTCAAATAATCACATATGTGATAAAAGTACTATAATTAGTTAATTTATTAAAATTGTATGTTTTAAAATTTTATTGTATTATTTATCATTATATAATATATAATAATATTAAATGATATAAATATCAAATAGAGTGGGGTGGGAATAGGATAGGGTAGGATAGAGTGGGGTGGGAATAGGATAGGGTAGGATAAAGTGGGGTGTGGTCGAATAACTAAATAATGATGCTTGTGAGAAATATGGGTAAAAAAAATTGTTTGATGTTGAAATAGAAAATTTTATTTATATTTAAAGTGGGTAAAATAATTTTTTGAATTTAAAAATGAGTTTTAAATTGTCTTCCATAGTGTTATACTTATATTTTAGATAATGTTTATTTTTTAAAGTTTGATTGATGTAATTAAATAATATTAACCATATTTTGTTATATCATCATGTATTTGTTAATTTTATATGCAGATTCTACCACCATATTGCTCTAACATTTTTAATTGAAAACAATCTTAATAATTTGGAAATCAAATTTGTCTGCTAGCAACAGACTCCCATGTAATATCCCGTATGTCTAGGTAAAGGCATCATAACGTGATAAGCTAATAAATTTCATGCGGCACGTCACCAGTCGGTACCTAGGGTACCGACTGGTTCTATTTTCATAACCCCTCAACTTTTTTCCCTATTTTGACTATTTACTTTGAAAATATCCCTATTTAAATAAATTCACCTAATTATGAAAACATCAAACAATTTTTTTACTATTTTATATTACTACCCAACACCGTCGTACTCGTGTTTTCACACACAAACACACACCGCCATTTTTATTTTTCACCATTTCTTCGCTTCAACCTCATTCTTTGCCATTGCAGACAATGCGTCGATTTATGTAGTCGATACAAGCGGTAGAGCTTCGCTTTCTTGGTGCCCTCTCTCTCTTTCGCTCTGATTGGAGAAGAGGAAACGGGGAAAACCATCAGATGGGATCGGGAATCAGCCGTCCGGGCTCCGATTATCGTACTCGGGCCGGGCCCCATCAACGCAGCCGCTCTTCTTTCACTCGCTCTATCTCCTCCGTTCTTGTCTGCGGCGCCTCCTCATCTCGCCAGGTATGTCCATGGATGTTGTCAATGGAGTCGGTTAATTAACCTGTTTTATGTGTGGTGATCGATTACTATTAGAATTCCGAATTCGATTCTCTCTCTCTCTCTCTCTCTCTCTTACTTTTTATTGTCGAGTGTATAGCCTAGGTTGGACTTTCTTTTGGCTTTATGAAGGATTTGATTGCGGAATATTGATTATATCGGCGTGGATCACTTTTTCTTTTGCTGTCTCTCTGAAGTGCTAACGCTGGGTACCAAAAATGATGGTAGTGTATCAGTAAAAATGGCATAAATGATTAAATTCGCATTGAAGTGATGTGCATTTTGAAGATTAAATACGCTAAAATTGAAGTCTATTGATTATGCAAATCATAAATGATAGGCTTTTTTTTTATCTAAAGAACTTTCCGATGATAGGTGCCTGAAAGTCCGAAACAGTTCTGCTTCAAAGTATGGAGGACTTAATTTATTGAAACATTGAAGCTTGAATTAATTGATAGATGTCTAAACTTATATGTCACATAAATGCTCTTGAAGATTATTGAGTTAAATTATGTTAGTTGCTAATTTTGCTTGCTGTGAGAAAAAGGAGCATCATAGTTCTCCTGGTACCATTTTAATTAATATGTCTTTCAATAATCTGGTTAGTATTTGGTTTATCATTATGTTTTATTATTGAAATCCGACATGTTTGGGAAAGTAGCATTTATGGGCTTTGAACTGAATGTAGTTCTAATTTACCACTGCAGTATTATAGATGGACATCCAAATATTTTCTGAACTGTGATTGTCGTTTCACATTACATGGATGTATAGCCTCTGGCGAGTCGGTAGTTTACATGCTTTCTGGTGTCTGACAGTACACAGGTGTGCTATGTAATAAAACCGGCTCTTCAGCTGATATTTAAATTCAGTTTAGCTTGTTTCCTTATCTTAAGTTTGGACATTTTAACTGGAGAAGCATATGGGTGAAATTGTTTTGTTCTTAAAAAATTGACGTTACGTTAAATATTTCTTACCTTGGTCGTCTCAGGTTACTTGAGATTTTTTCTCTTACATGCGATCAAAATGGGGGGTGTAATGCTGGTTTATCTCACTAAGCGTTTATGCTATACTTGATGCATTTTTTTACAGTAATAGGTAATTATGTTATGTGTTAATACTCTTTGTTGCCCATTCTTTCTTTCTTTCTTTTTTTTTTTTTTTTTGTGTGTGTAGATGGAAGATTATGAATCTGAATTATTGGTAATACAGGGGGACTCCCCAATGACACAATCTGGTCTGTTGAAAAATGATGAGGATGATCTGATTAACATCAAAACAGAAAATGCTGTCTCACCTGAAAGATGTATGGGGGCATACGAGAATCCTGCTCATGAAAATGGTGCAAATCATGTTGAGCCTTGTAATAGAGGGAAATGGTTGTCTGAAAGTAGGGAGTTAGTTCCTTCTCATCAATTTAATGATAGTTCAAGAGGTAATGGTACTGCAAGTAGTTCAGACAGAGATCAACAGTTTCATTGTTGTGTTTGTGAAAATGATGATACACCCCAAACTGATGAAGAATTTAACAACTCGAGCAGTGTATATAATAATGGTACTGGAGAGCCTTTGTCTGATGAAGTTTCAGTTGAAAATAATGCTGCTGAAGAAGTTGATTTCTCTCATTCTGATTTTGGTTCCTCTTCTTTTGGATCCGACTCACCTCTTGAATTTCATCTTCTTAGAGATGATACCTTCCCAGAGCAAGCACCTCATGGTTTAGGATTACTTGTGTCAGAAGGGGAACAGAACAGAGAAGACGAGAGTGTACAATATGTCGACATGGTGAATGTATCTCCAGATAATTTACCAACTAATTCTACTGAAATAACCAGTTGGGATGCAAGAAGAAACAGTAGAAGATTGTTTTGGGAAACTTTCTCGAGGGCAAGTTCTGGGAGGCATACAGATTCAAGTGCCTCTGCTTTTTCACCTTTTGATAATTTAAGAACTCCAAGCATTAATGAACAGCGGATGAATTCAAGATCTGAGGTTGAGCACATTCTTCTTCTTTTGATGCATTCAGAATGAGTTGGTTGACTCTTTTTTACCTCTTCACTGAATTTTTTTTAAAATTATACTGTTCCACTGAAATTGTGTACACTTCATTTATGCTGTTAGGTTCCGGATTTTTTTTTCAGTATTAGATAGTATTATTTTTATGTTCCTCCCCCTCTCCTCAAATACACAAATGATGAATATGTGTGCGTGTTTTTTTTAATGTTAAAAAACTGTTTAGGTTGAGTGTCAGAACTATTCATTTGTGACCTACTGCAATTTTGCAATATTTTCTGCAATTGCATTCTTGTAGGACTGTTATTAATTAGTTATTCTGTACAGATCTTGGAAAGACTTCGGGGGACACTTGATTCAACTGATTATCCAACTGCAGTCTGTCCTAGAGGGATACATACTGGTGGTTCATGCTCGTGCTATTTTAGTTCATCAGCTGAGGAGACTGGTGCTCGTACAGGCATTTCACGAATATTCATACTGGCAGAAGCATTGTTTGAGGCACTCCTATTATCTCCGCTGTTAAATAGTTACAAGCTTGTATATTAGTATATATATATATGTGTGTGTGTGTGTGTGTGTCTTCTGTGAAGAAATGTATTAAGATATTAACCATAGAAGTCTAGTTACTAGTATTGTGTTTCAAAGTGTTCGCATAGTTATTTAGTTGTAAGTTATATTACTTGCAAATTGACTTGAGCAGTCAACATTCACTGAAGATAACAGATATAAGATCTCAAGTTGACCATGGGTTCTTGCTTTCTTTGTTGGATTTGGGTGTGATGCTAAGAACAAGAGTTTAGTTATGATTTTCTATACTATTTTTTTATGTTCGTTTAGGGCTTGTTTGGTTAGGGATGGTGGTGGATGGGGATAATCATATGAATAGTAAAGTGGTGTTTGGTTAAGGATGGAGAAGTGGGGTTGGATGAAATTTTTTGTCAAATCAATATGAATTATTATTTTATTATTATTGGTAAAAAAAAAGTGGGAGAGAATAAGTGGATAAAATAAAAGTATGAGAGGGAATAAGTAGATGGACGAAAACGTGATGTGATTGTATGGAATTTTGTGAAAATAGAGATATAGGTGTATAATAGGTATGGATGGGTGGATGGGGGATGGCCTTAGTTTATGATTTTCTAGACTATATTCCTCATTAGTTCCTCCAAGGTCATAATGTGTCTCATACCTCCCAATTTTTTGTGTCTGTTTTTATATTGGTAATTTCCAAATGCAAGAAGTAGGAAGTTATGCTCCAGAAATTCGGATACTTAAAAATAGTTGGCTTGTTATCTCTTAATATGCAGTTAAACATCCTTTTTTAACAAACATAATTATTAATATAATGTCTACTGTTCAGGTACTTGATCAAATTCATCAGCAGGCAATGCCAATTTCCTTGTCTATGATCACACTTCCTGCTCTCGAATCAGTTGTTGATTCTTTTCCAGTGAAGATTCATAGGAAGTCAGAAAAATTGGAATCTGCAGATGATATTTCACAGTATGTGTTTTCCACTTTTTATGCCTCTTGCAATATGCATGTCATGGGAAAATAGGAAAAGGGGAGATTTCTGGTGAAGGCAAATAAAATATATGAATTGAGGAATAAGGGTGCATGCATAATGATGAATTTGATCATGATCATCATTATTGATCGTTCTCATTTTTCAGTAATCGAAGGGTAATCGCTATATATTATTTTTTTTTGTTTCTTTTATTCTTTTTGTGTTTATAACTTAGGCTCTAATTTTGATTGTATCAATAATAGTGGGAAAAAGAAATCCTAAATACATTATAAAACAGGAGGTTCTCCAAAATCTCACTCCATTCTGAACATCTTGCATACCTGGTTATTGCCACTAAAGAGTTTTAATCTGATTTTAAAATGCAATAATTCAGCAATTATGCAAAGGATTAGAAACTAGCCGTTTCTGATGTGAATAATGTGCTAAGCAGGTGTTACATTTGCCTGGCTGAATATGAGGAAGGTGACAAAATACGAGTTCTACCATGCCATCATGAGTATCACGTATCATGTGTGGATAAATGGCTTAAAGAGATACATGGGTACGTAATAGTTGCTGTGTTTTCTTAACGCTTGTATTTATCCGTATGTACTTCTTTCTTTGGTTACAAGAGCTATTATTGTGCGTGATGCCTGATTCCTCTTTGGTGCTACAGTGTGTGCCCACTTTGCAGGGGAGATGTTCGTGCGGGTTCAACAGATGGCTCTTTTTCAAGCTAAGACTCTTTCCTGCTGGTTAATTTCTGTACATAAATTTTCATAAGATGGGGCCTGTAAAAATCATTAAGACAAAGACCATGTATATTCGTGCTCCGTCATATGCTGATTCAAAAGGGAAATGAGTTGGTGATTGTACATCCACAGCAACGAAAGAGAAGACAATCAATTGTAGTACATGGATGCCTGTATCTTGGAACTCTCAAGGGCATTGGTTCTGTAGCCTCTGCCAATATCCTTACATTTTGCATATAGTTAGATTAGGAGATGTCGATTGATCAAACTATGTATCGAGCAGCCTCAATCAGATACAATTGAGTGTTTTAGCCGTAGGTTGGTTATACTTTGCACGTCCGTAATTAGCTCTTGCTGAGATCAAAATTGATGTTCTTACAACGTCAGACAGGACAGCTGTACTTTATTCTGGAATTGTTTATGTGGAAATAAACCCTAAGTAGGGCAGGATTTGTGAATCCAAAGGGAGCATTATTACACTTTTTAACAACTGATAAACAGCATTCAAGAATACCGGGCTTAGATGAAAGCCCATTGAAGGCCCAGTTTACATATGGAAGAAAGGGTTGCCCTTATCAATACTGCTACTATTAACAGGTGAACAAGCATGCTTAGAGGGGTGGAAGTTTGTTACCTCATACGGTGAGCTCGACGGTTAGGATGTGAATTTTCGTCGTTTTTCTTGCTCTTTTGATTTACCATCTCTCTCATGTGTTGCTTGAATTCTTTCCTAACCACATCTAACACGATATCGCCAAATTGATTGCACCATGATCTGAATCATTCAGATACCAACGGAACTTATTAGATGATGAAAAGCAAGTTCTTGCAATATTAAGATTAAAAAGGGGGTTTGGCTTTACTCTGGGAAAGACTTTCTCAGGTCCTCCTTGTCAACTGGAAGCTTAATTGAAATCGCTTCAATCTGATCATCTCTGAATAATTATTATGAATCTTGTTAATCCACATTCCTATCATAACAAAATCTCAGCCGGCAAGAGAGTGCTTACTTTAGATGAATGTCTGGATTTTTTGCAGCAAGTTCTGTTTTTATTTGGGATAGCCTCTTCTTGATGTTCTCTGCTAAAACCTGCAAATATTCCACCAAGATCATGCAAAAACAAAACATGAAAGATGTAAAATTTCCCGTATTTAAATTCCTTCCTGTATATGACGGTCTTATGTTTTTGTGCAAATTTTCCCACCTTATCAACGAAGAAATCGGTTGGTGCTCCATTCGGATGCAATTTCCTCTTGATTTGCCTGGTGTCTGGTCCCTCCCCAACAGGGTTAGCAATGAGCCTCCCACCATAACCTTCTTCCTCCAATTTCTCATCAGGAGATGAAAATGGGGCGGTTTCATCTTCAGAATCATTCCTTTTCCATTTCTTAAATCCATCAATGCCCCATGCTCTCTTCCCTGGCTTTACTTTTACTTTCTCTTCGGAATCTACCCTGCCAATGCCCTCTTTGATCGCCTGAAAGACGTCCCTAAACGGCTTCTTTTTCGCACTTCGCTTCTCAGCCATTACACATTGAGGTGGTGGTAAGCTCTCCTCCATGAGGATTGAGGTTGAGCCACTTCCTCTCTCACTAACATTCAGGTTTCTTGCATAACATACATCATTCTCCTTCAGTTTTACTTTTTTCTCTGATGATGCAGAACTGAAAACAGACACAGCTCCTTTCATTCTTTTCACTGCTGAACTTTCTTTGGAGTAATTCTTTAAGGTTGAGACATTATGGTTCTCATCCTTCAAATCTATTTCTGACCATTCTTCATTTGAAGCCTCCTTGTTCGCCCCAACTATCACGTCTCTTGCGCCGATCTCAGCTCCTTGAACAGCAAGTCTCTGCAGCAAAGGCCTCTTTGATGCATGGTACTCCTCTTCTGATATGCATTTCCCATATAGTAACTCCTAAAACCACAAAACTAGCATAAATACTCTTTTAAAGCTTGCAAGTTTATGAAACTAACCAAAGTCAAAAACTTGTATGTATTATGCAACTCAAGTTTCTTTTAATTTGTATTGATTCTTTTTCCAAAAGGTATTATTTTGTTAGTATTAGTTGTTCTTACACAAGTGATGATCTCAACTACAGTCACAGACTGATATGAATCATGCTTAGAAAATCATTCCAATTTCCACAATACCAGAATGTTGGCAAATTTCCCAAATTATTGACAAATTAAACAGTTAAAAACAGCAAATAACAAGTCAATATTCCCATCAATCAGTTAAATCTAACAGATGTTCTGCAAAATCCCACCAAAAAAGATTAGATTTTTTTTATGAATGAAAACAGGATAAGCAAATCAAACTCAGAAAACTATTCTATAAAACCAAAAACTAGCTAAACAGCTCACCTGCAAAAAGATCAATTTATCCCTCAAAATCACCACAGGCTCGTGATCGACGGGCGACGCGATGAGGGTCTCGAGAAGGTGTGTTCTGAAAGCAGAGACCTCAGTTTCAGGAACAATTCCCTCGTCAGAAAGGCCCATCAAATTAAGTATCTTGTGGAAGGATTCCTGCTGCCATTTCAGATTTTCCGACTGCCGCCTCGACTGGCATTGCTCCGCCGTCTCAATCACCGGAATCCGCCTCTTCTTAAACGAGAAAGGGAGGACGCTTTTACAAATTGAGGCGACGGAATCGTGAAGTGAGGTGTAGTATGTGGGCTTGTAGGTGTAAACCATTTCTCTTGTCGGAATCTTTTTGTGGGACTTATTGAGATTGATTCAGCTCATAATTACTTCTTTGATCTGTTTATGAAGGGCTCTTTTTTAGTCTTATTTTGTCGCAGGGATTTACAGAATGTGATTATTTGAATCTTGCTGGGAGTAACCGTTGATTTGACTAGCCGTTGGGTTTTCAAATTTTTTATTTTAGCTAAACGACGTCGTGCGGAGCAATTCCTTGCTTGGCCATTTTTTCTTTTTGGGCCTTCTTGTTTAGTTTTGGGCCCAAACTTTTTTTGAATTATTGGAAAAATATGCACATTTTTGTGTGGTGAAAAATGTCCAGTCCCGGAATAAAATTCAATCTTTTTTCTTTTAATCTGTTTCATACTAAATTTCTCGCCCTTAAAATTGAAAATCTTTTGTAAACTTTACCCGGTAATATCCTCAATTTAACACAAAAATACATTATATTTTTGAATTAATGTGTACATACAATTTAACTTATTTATTTATTTTATTCATAAACATTTATGAAATCAATCTCCTATTAATTTGTTCATAGTATTAAAACATTTTATACCATAATATTACATGCAGATTATTACTACACCTTATATCCACCAATTATATGCATCTTTTTTTGCACGTGGTTTAATGCAATATGTCGAAATATATTTTTGGGTATTGTGAGGTCCGTTTATGAATAAACTGAATATTTTTTTAAAGTACATATGGTCCGTTTTTGGAAAGTACTTTCCAAAAATATCTACTTTATTCATAAACGGACCTCACAATACCCAAAATATCCTTCAGACATATTGCATTAAACTACGTGCAAAGAATGATGCATATAATTGGTGGACAGAGAGAGTATGATTTTAAACCCGCAAATTTTTTAAAAAATTTATATTTCTACGATAGAATTTTTATACAAATAATTGCTCAATAAATTAATTTTTTTTAAAAAAAATTGCTACCATGAATAGTGTGGCAACTTGCCACCACCATATTTGCCTTCCCGGGAGTGCCCTAAGTATGAAAACAATAAAATCATCTCCAAAAATTTAAAGTCTGGAATTAACAATAAGAGCTGAAAAATAAAATAAAATAGAAAAGTTGTTCTAACAAGTAGTGCACTTTGATGTGGATTTCCACTTAAATTTCAGCCATCTGAGGCTCTTCCCTCCTCCACATTTCTTCAATTTTGGCACCTCACTTGTTGCCAACTTTTCCCAACATGTCGACCTAAATAAAATAAAATTTATATACGTGTTACATATACAAATATATATATATATATATATAGAGAGAGAGAGAGAGAGAGATTGAGATTGATGTAGATAAACTGTTTTGACTATCAAATCATGCTCAATACAAATTATAATGCAAAATATAATGTGAACAAGTGAAATTTGTTTTGCACTTATCATGTATTTTTAACATTAATAATTATTACATTAGATGGTATTAGTTTGATAATAATATTTTATAATAAATATAATTAATACTGTTTGCACAGTAAAATTAATTTACAAATATAAAAAATATTTAAAAATTATTTGTATATGTTTGGATAGTAAAATACACAAGCTTTTTTGCGAAACTATTTATAGTATGGAATTTAATTGCTACATTCATTTAGTAATAATACCATAATATTCTTTCAATGACACCATTAAACTTACAAAATAAATCATAATGTAAAAATAGTATGTGTAGTATACAACAATAGTATCACAAATTAATATTATGGTATCAGTTTCATCCATAAATGAATAAATTTTACAATAAAGCTAACTCTATAAAGAATTAGAAGCACCAGAACATTTGAATATTTCCAGATGACTTAAGAGAAAGTCGAGCATAATTATCTCCTAATACAATGATAAACATAAAACAAATAAATAAAATTACACAAAACATTTCTTGTATAAAGAAGTGACTAGAAAATAATTATAAGAATTCTTATCGATTTGAGATTGATAAAACTTCATTAAATCCACCTACGCATGTATAATATTTTTAAGCGCAGGGCAGGGCACGTAATTTTTCGCTTAATATATATGTTTGTATGTAGAATCACGTCACTTACATATTGGTTAAAAAAAAAAATTATATTTACAAATTGGTTCACAATTTTTGCACAATTATAATTTTTATCTGCACAAAACCAATTTGTAATTTGTGTCAATTTTGTGAACCATTGGGTGATTTTCCCTTTAAATAAATTGTTGGCATAAACAAATAAAGTGGGTATACAAAGTATTTCCATTTATAGACGGATGTGGAGACTGGGAGGGATTTTGTTTTAAGTGCATGGTTTAGCTGATAATTAGGGAGGGTGCACTTGCCAAATAGGTTGGTTAATTTAAAGAAAAATCACATTCTAGCCTATGTTTTTAAGAATAATATTAAATGAACGTAAGTAGGTTATAAATGGATCCAATTTATTTTAATAATGGTCATTTATAAATTAATTAAAATTTTAATTATACAGGACTAATAAAAGTAAAAAATTTAAATACCAATTCTCTCTAGATGAACACGCACGCATTCTCTCTCTTATAAAGGTATTTTCAGCCAGCGAATTTGAAAGCTTTTGCCCGAATTAATGGGTGGATTTAAAATTCATGGATTTCACACACAAATAATCACACTCTCCATGAATTTATAAATATTTAGATTCCATTTTGTGTTTAAAATGAAGAAATTCTAAATCCTCTTCAAAGAAATCCCACTCTCCACCTTTTCATTTCTAATTTTCCTTACTTTTTTTCTTCTCTTCAATCTCTTTATAATTCCTAACTTAAAATATATGTTTTTTTATATGCATTTTTATTTAATTCCATTCATTTTCAATTCCATCCATCCAAAATGGATTTTCCTCTTCTTGTTTCCAAAATTCAGGCTAACTGTACAGTGGTGCAACGGCAGCATTTGTGGTTTCATGTTAGGGCGAGGTTTAAAGTTTCCGTGTTCCTACAAATTATCACGAATTTGAATTTGAATTTGATCCTGCATAAATTTAAAAAACAAACACTACCTACACCTGCATGCGTTTGGACATGAAGAAGTTAGGTGAAAGAAGAGAGAAAGTGGTAAGTTTAATAAATTAGGCGGCAGGTTTGGGATGTATGTACCTATGCACAGCAATATTGGTTTTGGTTCATTCAGGCATACACCAGGATTATGAACACCGACTGATGATAACTAAGACTACACCTGGTGGCGAATTTACATAGTGTCATGTCCTGCCTCAATATTTTTATTATTATATTTTTAAATATTATGTATTTAATTATAAAAAATTAAATATATAAATCATCATGTACATATTTTTATTTGTTGGACCTTTTAAATTAGGATTTAGTCAACAAATTTTTTAGATAATTTTTTATTTATAAATTATATTATTAACGAAATTACTCACAATTCAAAATCTAACAAACTCAATAATTAATATATATTATTTAGGTTTAGAATATTATATTAACTATCAATTGTTTTCTAATGACATAATGTAGTAAAAGGTCCTCTAAAATATTAATTTTTGTTTCTAAAGATTTCTAAGTTATTTAAGAAGTTATTTTTTATTTCAAAATCCTTATATAATCCTTGTTTCATAGGACCTCCGCCTATGAAAATTCATGCTGAGTCCATTTCATATTTTTACCTTTGTAAAATTATTTTAGAATTTTTATGGTATATATATATAGAGAGAGAGAATATACAAAAATTTTACATTTGTGCCTTGGTGGGATAAAAATCCTGCGTCCGCACCTAACTACACTCATCTATATATCTATTCATCCAAAACAAAAGTTTCTATGAATAAATGTTTAATGTAAACTCACGTTTATCAATGTCTGTATATACTTATTATTATTATTAACTATCACTGCTTATACACATATATTATCACTGTTAAAAAATTTTAACAGTGACATTATAACAATTATGCAAATTCATGTCAACTCGAGTTTGCAAATTGTTGAAAACTGAATATTAACATTGAAAAAATAGAAACTAGAAATTCATGATCCCTGTCAAAATTACATTACAAACATACCCTTGTAGTTTCTTGTCCAACCTTAGCTTGGCTTCTCTAGCTGTTTCATCAACAATCACCTCTTTACCCTCCACTCCTATGTATGTTTTCTTGGCCTATACAAAAATTATATATATTCATTTTTAATTTGATTAATCTCTAATAAACTGAAAATTCATATACATATTAAAATTATAAATAATAATAATACTCATGAGTCAGCAGATTCATCATAATTGAAAGAAATAGAGCTAATGAAATACATGATTTTGTCATTATATCATATATAAATATATATATATAGATACATACCGATGAAGCTGCATTAGCTGGGTCGAGGTTGTTTGTGTTTCTGAAAAGGCCTCTTCTTTTTGTAGCAATCATGATCGCACAGAGGAGGCTGGCCATCCTAATTATTTTAATTTCATTATAAATAAATAAATAAATACTACATTTTCAATCTGCAGATATATGACAACCTGTATTCTACATAACAGATCTCATTTTTCATCTTAAATCTCGCAACTGCAACCCTAATTTTTCTCCATTCATTTCATCTTTTTTATTCTTCTTAAATATATATATATATATATATATATATACATACATCTTCTTCTTCTTTTTTTAATATATTGAAATGTACTCCTCTAAATTAATTACTATTCTTTTTAAACGAGATTAATAATTATAACGTGTGATACAGGATTAATTTGGATGTATATTTATGTATAATTTTTATTGTGATTTATCTAATGTTTAAAAAAATTAATATTAATATATGAAATTATTGGAGTATTGCACAATTGTCAAATTGATTATAATTTTTTTTTTATTTATATTGTTTTTATAGAAGATGTTTTGACTAGGCTCTTTACGAAAATTCCTTTAGATTAGTCGTACCATTTAGAATTTAATAGAAATTAACTATTTATTTAATTCTTAGACCACTTTCAATGCGTATATTCTTCGTTTGAGTATGACCATACTCCAATGGGTACCCTAAAATAAGTATGAAAACAGAAGTTTGAATAACGTTAACATTTATTATTTTAATTAATTATACAATTCAGAACATTAATTAATAATCACACTTTTTTAATGTATACGTTATATTTTTTTTTATATCTTAAGATTATTGATTTTAAAATTTTATATTAGTATTTAATTAACTAATATGGTATTAATTAATTCAATTATATATCTAAATCCAATTGATCAACAATTTTAAATTTTAATGCTTAATAATTGAAATTTATTGGAATAATATATAAAATGTAAATACCGTCTAATATATATATAATACGATATTTTAAAAGTTCTGGATTGGAAATTTTAAAATTTTGGATTGGAATTCAACTTAAGACAATCTTATTGTTTTTTTTTTTAATATATGTGACAAATATATATATAATTAATATAAATACATGAGCCTTGTGTCTCAATATAATCACATTTCACACTCAACAACAATTAATGTAATATTACAATATCTTTCACTCTTAATTAATTAAGACTGCTATATGTTTAAATATTTAAAATTGAACTACATATGCTGAATAAGGAATAGGCTTGCATGTGCAGTGGACATTTCACATTTGGAATGGAATCTATGCACACAACCCATCTGCATTAGGGGTTTTGAACTCTCCCCCTTAAATTCATCCAACCACATGCCAAAAATTTTCTTGCTCACATCATTTCCACCCTATTTTCAACCATTTCAATCTCTTTGTTGGTTTATTTTTTGTCAATTTAGACACTTGGGATTGCAAATACGGTTGCGTCGTCGTCGCAATGTTGTCGACGCATCTCGACTGCGTCGTGGCGATGTTGTCGATGCTTCTCGAGCTCCGTACGTCTTTCGAATTTCTGTGTTGGAGGCTATTTTGGTGAAGCAAATTATGATATTGCAATCAAAATTTAATTAAGATATATAGTACACGACTATTTAAGGATATAGTATTATATTACACACAAGCAAGATGGTTACTGATACGTGTGACACAAGATGATGCTCTCACACTATCTATGTGAACATGCCTCCGTATTTGTATATTATTCATTCTAATTTCTAATACTATTATTTAATCCAACAATTTTTGTAGAATTTAGGTGCGGAAATTCTTTAATAAGAATGAAACTCATGATAAATATATAATAATTCGTTGTGTATGAAAATAAAAATTATGTATAACACTGTATATTTTCTCTTATAAATAAGATAATCATTATAATCTCATTTGATTATCTTTCTTCATTCTAATAATCATATTATTCGATCAATTGCTAAAATAAACAATCTTCTTCCTTGCTTTTTTCAAAATTATAAACATAAATTATTTTGTTACTTTATTATATGGATGATGTATGAAAAGGGTTTGTTGGAAATTATATATGTCGACAAATTAATATATGCAGTCGTCGTGTGTAATATGCTATAAGTAGTGAATAAAATTGTGTAATATATGAACTGGCCTGTTGGTTAGACATGATTGAAATCTGAGATCCAATCTCTTCTTAGCTTCTCTCACTGTTACACCCAAATGCATGCTCTCATCATACAATTCCTTCTTCTGCCTTACTGGAAACTCCCTCTGTTCACAATTAATTAATTAATACATTTTAATTACAGCCTCAGGAGAGAGAGAGAGAGAAAGAGAGAGAGAGAGAGTACCGTGGAAGATTTAGGAAGAAAAAGGTGGGTGGTAGCGTAGAGACAAAAGGAAGGGCGCCTGCTGAGAGATGCAGCAGAAGAAACCTCTGAATTAAAAGTGTTGTGAATTCTTCTTCTTCTTGCGGCCTCAACCCCAGGTAGCATACCAGCCATCACTCACTATCTCTTTCTCTCTCTCTATCATTCTCATTAACATTTACATTTGTAAGAGAGAGAGAGAGTAAACTATGGGCAGAAAGAAGTTTCGTGGAAATAGAGATGGACAAAAGGGATTTTCAGGAAAAATAATGAGCTAGGTGCAAAGGTTGGGGACCGACAACGCATCATACATCATTCATGATCTTGATTGATCCTACCATTATTAATTAGTACTCCCCACAAGTATTTAAAAATATATTTTATATATAAAATAGTAATATATAAATAAATATATACTCCCTCTGTCCGTAGAAATTTGCACCCTACGTGATGATAAATTTTTCAAGAAAAATATGTTTTACATATAAATATAATGACATTAATAAATATGTGTATATTTTTTTTTTTTTTAATAATGTGCAAATTTGTGTAGAATGTCCAAATAAAAAAAGTGTACAAACTCTTTTAGGACACAAGGAATACTATTTAGGACATGTTTGCAATCAATATTTTGAATAGTAAAAAGCACGAAAAAAAGTGCTTGTCACTGTTCATTAGTGGTTGAAAAGTGAAATTAGTTTCCCTAATTTACATTATTCAGAACAAAGTAGGGTTGTTTGGGGTTGGGGGGAATGGGGTTTGAGGACATTTCACTCTGAATTCCTGTAGACTTCTTTATTTCATAAGTTCTTTTCTTTTCCTTTTTCTTTTTTTCTCTTTGTTTACATTTGATTTGCTCAGGCTACCTCGGATTTAGGTCATAAAAATAACAGCAAAAACATCTCAAGCTGGGACAAAGATAAAAGCAAGCAAAATTTCATCTTTCACAATAGCACCATATTTCAGAGTTCTAAGAGACCTGGCAAAGACACAAGGACTAGGCAGGATATATCCTCAATCGTGAGGCATGCAAGATGCCGCTTTCGGGTTGCCAAAACCTGTCTCAGTCGAGGTTATCAATTTTGATAGGAGTGATATCATCTGCAACATCAAAACGCCCAACCAAACGGGCAAAGAACGTCATCTGTTGTTCAAGAGTGAACTTGATATTCTCAGCCTGCAATCGATTTAATAATCAGAATACACTATATAAACTGCGAGGAACATACATTATATGACTGAGAAAATGAGAGAAGCATGCATATATACAGTTATATACCTTGCGAAAACCATGTCCTTCTCCTTCATACTCCACAATAGCAACAGGCAGACCTTTATCCTTCAAAGCATGGTAGATTTTACGAGCTTGATTAGGCAGCACAACCTGTATCCACAAAAATGAATGGATGCCTAATTTTCCATTTTTTAAAAATAAAACTCTACATAATTGCATGTTTATAATAACAAAATAAAATGGATAACATGATGCACATCCACAACATGACAGCATGATAAATTGCCTGCAATATCTTTCGTTACACATTCAGATGAATGACACGCATGCAATTCAATAATCATATTTATCATCTCACCCTCTTTAATCACACTGCATATATGTCATTCATCTAGGTATTTTAACAGAAGATCCCGCATGTTAAACAGGGGGACACAAATGAACAATATCTTACCATAAAAAATTTAAAAAAACAAATAAAGGGAAACATATAAGGTCATTCATTCCATGCACACATACCTTGTCTTCTAGACCTTGAAATAGTATTATGGGGCAGGAAAACTTATCCACAAAATTGATAGGTGATCTCTCAAAGTAGGCACTCTCATCTCCTGCAATGATTCAAGTAGTCCACTGAGTACTTTCAGTAAAAGTAGCATGAAAAGTAGTACATCTAACATCAAGATATTTCAGAGATGTTGACTCATTACCTACAAGATTGTCGATGTAGTGGGATTCAAACTTGGGCATGTCGGCCTTCAACGAATTTAAGTCAGCAATCTGTAACAATTTATGTATTACATCAGAACACTAATTCTAATATATACATAAACCAATAGCCAAAAAGAGCTATTAAATCAATAGGCATTAACAAAAGATTAATTATGAGCCTTACAAGTTAAAACAAAACTATACCTACCGAGTTAAAAGTCATTTTTTGGCAACTAGTCGATGGCAAAAGAAATATATAAATACAAAGTGATTAGGAGTGCATTCAAGAGATTTGGTGACCTCATATATTGTAAACCAGCTTTTATCTTGTTTACTGATTATTAATAATATTCAGTTCTAATTTTACACTAATCCCAACTTGGTACCTACATGCATTGCCATTTGAGATAATTTTTTTCCAAAAGAATGCTATGATACAATCATTTATTAAAAAGATGCAGTTGAATCAGCAATGCTGAAGAATGATACTCCCTTTGTCCCACCATAAGTTTTCCACTTTCCTTTTTTGGACATCCCACAGTAAGTTTCTCATTCCATAAAAAGTAAAAATAACACTTCATATATTTATAAACAAATACTCTTTTAAACAACAGCCTTTTATTTTTTCACAACATTCCAGTACTTAATACAAAAGGCCAACATGTGGTTCACCAATATAATAATAAGCAAATACACTTTTTTAAACAAAATAACAAAAAGAACGGGGAAAGTTATATTGGGACAGTGGGAGTATAAGAAAAGGCAATGGGTGTAAATGAAAATAATTTTCTTAGTCTGGTAATATACCCCTATTTTGGTTTCTTTTTTTTTTCGTGAATTAAAAACAATACAACTTTCAATTTTTTGACATTATAGTACGGTAACTGGCTGTACGAGGTAAAACATCCACTTGACCTATCCAACTCTGCCACGTGACAAACCAGATCATGTCACGTCAACATCAATGAAATGTTTCACCTATTATAGTTGGTTATGGATTGAAATGTCAATTAGTAGTTATTGGATTATTTTCAGTGTTTGAAAGTCATTCAGGACCGAAACCGAATTGAGATAACTTACAGGCCCTGACATACTATTTTCCCTAATTGTAATGAAGTGTGAAATCCCCATAGGGATTATTAACACTCACACCGTACAGGGATGCTCCGGCTTTAAACAAGTCTCGGAATGCAAGCGCAGCTAGGGTTGTGTATCCACCAGCAGAGCCTCCAGCGATGCATAACCTATCACCATCAACTTTTCCACTATCAACCTGGAACAATAGTATACGATCAGGTTAAACGAAGATTCATGTTTGTGGGACCATTATTATGGACAGCTGAAAACTTATGTACCAAAAACTTGGCACAGCTGCAGCAGTCATTGACATCAGTAATTCCCCAGCGCCCAAGTAGTCTATCCCGATATTTGCGGCCATAACCTTCAGAATTTAATTAAAGCGTCAACTGTAGTGACTTGGAACAGAGCACAAGAAAAGAAAAAAGAAAATTAACGAGAAAAAGAAGGATACCAGTGCTTCCACCATAATTGACATCCACAAAAGCCCATCCACGACTGGTCCAATATTGGATGTTGAGATTTAAAATGCCACGAGTCTCAGCGGTGGGACCTCCTGAATGGTGCATAAATAAAGGTCCAATTTCTGAATGGATTTCTTTTTTGGGTTGGGGGGGGGAGCACGGCCAACTCTACATTTAGCATATAGTCTTGATAAAAAAAACATGGCACGCATGTCAAACCTCCTCTTCTATTATACAAGCAAAAAGGTGTCGTTTACTATCCCATCATGTGTGAGTGTCTTATTTTATTCACAACGTTTGTTACATATCCATACATGCATATATACTTCGTATTCTGGACAGAAGATATTCGAATATGCATAATCTTATCCAGTTTCTATCTGGTAATCTCACGTGTTCTCTTGGAACTAACAACCGAAAAACAAATGAAAAATGAAGGAAATCTTTCAGAAATCCTCAAACCAAGCTCATTATATGTAAAACATGACAAAATTTCAATTTGACTGTAATACACACATATAGTGCCAAGTGAAAAATCAATTCCCAAAGTAGTAAAGTTCAAAGTGCACAACAATAGGGGGAAAACATTAAGCAACTCAACTGCTGACAGTAAAATTTGTGTAATGCACAGGCATATGATTAAGACAATAAATTGAGAAAAAAGTTAAAACAATACCGTGACTTTTTAACAGCAGTGGAGGTTTCTCCTCCTGACTAGCTTTAAATAGAGGGTTTGTCGGGGGGTAAAAATAAGCATATGCACTTTCTCCAGAAACTTCTGTAGGAAACTCAATCAGTTCCGGCGAGCTTATATATGGTCGATATGATGGAGTTATATAAGAAGAAGACCACATTATCCCAAAATCAACTGCTTTGGAAATCTGATCATCCAATATCACCTGGAAAGACAGTGTCTGAATGCTTAACAAATATGCCGAAAAGTCGAAAACCAAATTCTTCGAGAGCTTAAACTTTGTTATCTGTTTCGTTGGAAACTAACAAGAAAAAGCACCTTAGCTATTGATAGAGGATAAATAGCAGATGCTCCCTCAACATACAAGCAGTCAGGCCCAGATATCTGCATAGAAAACGGATTTCTTTCTAAAAATTCTATATCCACTTAATTCATTTTCACAAGGAAAAGGATTCAAAATGTAGAAAGTGAGGCAATATATTTTACTAAGTTATTAATATCTGTGAAAGGAATATCAAGTAGCGATAATTTGCTCTGCGTGACATCCAGAATTCCAAGATATGACTTTCCATTCAACCTGCAGATATATTCGCTGACTTGAATAAAACATCATGAATAAAGCAAAAGAAATTAAGATAACATAACTATGTCATGCTGATCCACAATAACAGCTTATCTAATGGAAAATTCCAACACAAATTAGTTATCCTAAAACATAAGTTTCTTCACATTACCTGTAGTTGCAGGAAATTAAGCTCTTTTCGTGAGGTTTGCGAATAAAGTCAAATGAGTTCAAACCAAAAACCCATAACGGTTTAGTGAATTCAGCATCTAAGGAGTAAACGGGCAGTATTTCATTTGTCGATTCCACCTAAGAAAATAGGAAAAACATGAGATCAGGGCAGATGTACCCGTGTTAGTGGTATGCTGTATGCATAAGGTAGAAAAGACAGATAAAGTCAAAGATTATGTCCACAGTTAAAGACTATCAGCTGAAGTTGTTGTTGAAGTCATTACTGGCTGGGGGAAATCAAAACTTAAATAAGAACAGATTTGGTATAGTTAAACTGAAAAGTACAAAAGGTTCAGGAGCATACCATCACATATTTTAAAGATTAATTAGATAACTATCACAAAGCCACAAAGCCACAAAACCAAAATTTTCCATTACATAAATAAAATGACCAGGGTTAGGATTGGAAAGGTAATATGTGCCAGAACAATATATTATGGCCAGACATCCTCAAGCCTCTGTTGATATTTGACAGGCTGGAGGAATTCATATCAAAGATAAGATTTAATTGGTTAAGATTCAATATAGAACTTTAAATACCAAGGTGTTTGATTTAACTAAGAAGAAATTGCAATATAATTGAAGTTCATTAAAATTCAGGAATCTTCTTCTCGTGAAAATTTGTTCTTCAAGCATGTAATCTTGAATTTTGCTATATATCTGGTGTTCTGCTGTTATTTATATATTGTTCATAATCATCAATCTAAACTAGTCAGGCCTTAAAATTAGCATCTTCGTAGTGTTATTACTCAGTACATTCCTCATTTTACTCGAGCAAGTGTAGGGAACATGTAACTCTTTCTAAAGCCATATGATGAAAATAGTGTTGATTATCATCACAACATAGATGCTGATATGATTTTCCATGCCAAGTCTATTACTTTCACCTTTCTTCAAAGATCTCTATTATTTCAAATTTCAGTTTCCTTATCATTTTTATATTAAGAATTAACAATATCGTATTCATACTTTAAACCCAGCTTCATAATTCAAAATCTTATTTTTCTATGGAAACCAAACAAAACAACCTTCATTTAAAAACTTTCCCATGATCAGAATCAAGATTCAATAATTGACTATCCAAAAACAATCATGTTTATTAGTTCATTTTCAGCCATAAAATTCCCAATATACACATTTTAAGATGAATACATACCCATCTGTAGATATTCCAAAACCCACTTTTTCTGTCACTAATGAAGAAAAGTTCCCCTGAAATATAATGAGAAAAGGACAATAAATAAGTTTTAAAATTAATTTTGCATAAACAATTTTATTTAAAATTAACTTAGAAATTCCAAACTATTAATTGCACAACATTCAACTAGATAAACACCACACCAAAATACGAGGCATGATTGATTGCACATATGACATAAATCGCTGAGACTACCAATTTAGATATCATTTCAAATTGGAGGATTCATTCAAAATAGAATATTGATTAACATGCCGACTCGTGAGTTGTGCTCTAAGATTTTGTCCCATTCCGTTAGCATCTGCCACCCTAGAACTAAATAGTATTATAAGCCTCAAAAGGATTAGGAATACAATTCAGAATAAGTCGGATCTTCTCCAAGATTTTACTATGTAATGATCTTTCACAAAATCAGGATTCTGGAAAATCATATGAAGGCAACAGATAATAAAACAGTTTTTATAGTTCCATTGGCTAATTTGAATGGAAATTTAAATTTGAATGTCAACAACCAACTTCATCACACCTAATCATTTGTAATTTAGTTGAAACATTAAATGCTTTTTATGCATTGACCAGAAATTCCAAAACATATTAAGTAAAAAGGCATCAACAGTACCTTCAGGTGACCACTTAGGTTCAGTTGGTGATTCAACAATTGATGGATCGCCTCCAGCCACACGAACGCGGTTTTTTATATCTCTGCATACGAGAAACAATCAGGATTCATGAAATCTCATCTCTTAACTGGCCCAATCCATTACAAATGTTGTGCTACAACAAGATTATGGCTGTAAAAAGCTTAGAAAGCTCAACATTTGTTAGTCTCGCAGTCTCACTACATTAAATCCATCACAAAAGTTGTGCTACATTTGTTAGCGTCGCTACATTTAGATGAAAAAAAGAAATGAATGTGACGGCGGCAAGACTTCACACAGTTGAAGGGCTAGCAAAAATCAAAAGATAATATCAACAAGTAATAAGAGTAAAGGAAAGTAGGTAGCCGTCGAAAGAATCAGGAATAAGATTAGTTAGGCAAACTGTGCAGGAAATCTAACAGTAAAGAGTTATGTTAGAGCATTATCCATCTAATTTAAAACCTGATGCAAATAACAAACCTTAATAAAAGGCAATGCAATAAAAATTTCAAACAAATGTAAAAAAGTATTCATCTACCTACCCATTTTCAGATATGTATCCGACCCAAAGTTCGGACCTGTCCCATGGCATGTTGGGATGACCCCATTCAATCCATGCCATTCGTTCTCCTTTGTGATCAATTCTTGGAAAAGCATAGAAGTCATTGCCTTCAACTAATATTTCAGGTTCTGCATTTTGAATGGTGTTATTTAATAATTTATATGTAAAGCAAGTATGGAAATTCATGAAATTTTTACCTTTTATATGGTTTCCACAGAGATCAACTGAAGCAATTTTTGTTTTGGTGTCACTCATACTACATCCACGAGGATCTAACAGAAAAGCATTAAACCAATCACAAATTTCATGAATAAAAACTAGATTGTATGAAGAAAAATATAAGGATCAAACTGTAGTAGGTATATTGCAGGAAAACAAAGGATGAATTCATAAGCTACCTTCCATCACAGTCAGATAGCGATTAAATCGAGCATCAAATACTCCATCAGCATAGCACACAAGTGCCCCGTTATAGTCCGGTGTGAGTGCCACAGGAGCTGAATCTGCTATGACAATGAATATAGTAAATAACAATAAGTGTTCAGTTCAAAAACTAAAAGCCAATAACACTGACTTTTTTCACCTTAATAGGAAACCATTAGCAATTTTAATAAAAATAAACAGATCAACATAGACTGACCTTGAGATGAAAGTGACATCTTGTACAGTCTTTGATCCTTGTAATTTGAAAAGATAACAAAGTCCCCTGAAATGCAAAAGGCCACACCACCGTATTCATTTGCCACAGTCCTCACAGCAAAATTTTCCGGTGTAATATCAAGTGGCGTTCCCTCGTCGTTCTCTGCTTGTCTTACCAGCACATTTCTTCTGAAATTTCATAGAAAGACAGCCCAATCTAATCAAAATTTTAATTCATTCAAAGAAGCATAAATTGTTCGCCTCCTAAGAATGATATATAGCAGATTCTGTGCATATATAAAGTTTTAAGATCAGTTGGACACTTGTATTCGACAAACTCAACACACTGTTTCTGTATATGCATCATCTCACTGTTTCAATATCTTCGCCTGCAACAGATAACTACTCTTTTTTCGTATGAAAAGCAGCATAAAAACAAATGCAGAAACACAAAATCGACATAATTTTAGGGTCTAAACAGTAACATTTCCCAAAATCAAGTGAACAAAACACCATATATCAATTGCATTCAAGCATATAAGCATCAACTGCAACAAATAACACGCGAATACGCACCCGGATTCCGAGGGTCGGGATTCGACCCAAAAGAGGCGACCCAGAGAGTCGGCTGCAAAGCCGCCGAGCCGTTTATCGGAGCCAGAAACAACGTCTGCAGTGATAGGGGACTTCCAGGAACCGTAGGGGGCAGTGAGCTTAGTTTCTTCAGCGGCAGTTCCTGCAGTTTCTGAAGCAGAAGACATCGCAATTGCAGTTGAAAATCGTTTTCCACAATTGAAGTATTGGCGGAATAGTGATGATTGCCGAAATCTTGAATTTTGCAAATGAAAGAGGGAAACCGGGCAGTGCAAGTGACGAGAGCGAGCAACGATTGCACAAAATGCCATTTGGAGAGTGGATTTATGCTAATCTACTTTAAAAATATATATATATATATGAAATATAGTCGAAATATATAAAATTTTCACCATTTTTAGACTTTTTTTAAATCGATTTTTAGACTTTTAATAATTCTGGACTTAGTATTGTACTTTAAATGAACAATTTTATCATAAAATATAAAAAATAATTACAATTCAATTATCCATTAACAAAACTATATCAAGGGAGTGTTTTGCTCAAATTCTTCAATGAAATTGTAATAAGAATCATTAATATAAGCGAATTATTTATATTTTTTTTTTTACGACTTCAAATTTTTAGATGAAAAATTATTTTAATTGTGAACTATAATAAAAATGATAATTATATTATTGGTAGTTTGTTCTACTTTTGTAATAAATGAGTACTACAATTGTTGTTGGTTGATGAAGAATTGGAACTAGTGGAATAATTTAGGAGTAATGGTCCGGAATAATTTAGCATAATTAGAGATGTTAAATTGAACCTCGACTCGTTAATACTCGACTTGATGGGTTAATGAGTTGAGCTTGAGTTTAAAAATATTTATTTGCTTAATGAGCTCGGCTTGATAGGCTCAAAAAGTAAAGACTATTTCGTAAATATATATAAATTTTAGATTATAAAATTATAATATTTTTTATATAATAATATAACCTTAATTCTCAAATCACTCGTATTGATAAACTTAATGATAATTTTATTTTTATTGAAATATGAAAATGTGAATATATTGAATTATTCCCTCCGTCCCATAAGACATTGCGGTGTCTTTTGGGCACGGGATTTAAGAAAAAGATATAAAAGGTACATTTTTATGAATATTATATGTGTGTTGTGAGAGTGGAGTTTAATAAATAGTTTCCACTTTTGGATATGCAAACTTTTTGTGGAACAGACCAAAATAGAAACTATGCAATGTCTTTTGGGACGGAGAGAGTATGAAGTTATTGATATAGTATCAGCTAAATATTTTTTTTTTCAGAATATTTGAGTTCAAATCAAGCTTTTGATGAGCTAAATCAAGCTCTGCTTGTAAATTTCAAGCTCGAACTCAATATTAATTTTAGCTTAATGAGCCAAACTGAGTTCAAACTTCGAGGTCGATAAGTTTAACGAGTCGAGCTGGTATTATTCGGGCTTACTGTGCATAACAGTGATAGGATAAAAGATACTCCCTCCGTCCCAGAGGAACTTGCAAGTTTTCCTTTTCGAAACATTTCAAAAGAACTTGCAGACCCAAAAATGAAAACCCTTTTATAAAACTCACACTCACAATGTCTACATATTTACACAAAATGTCATTACTTTTTCACTTTTTGGACCCACATTACACTAAATCCAACTAATTTTTTCACTTTTTACATAAAATTTTACCAAATTAACCCTCAAAATACTATTTTTTTTACTTTATCCTATTTTTTTCTTAATTTATGTGTCTCTCCTCCCTTGCAAATTGCTCTGGAACGAAGGGAGTAGTTAATTATAGCAAAAATGAGTAGTAACTTATTTTGAGTATTAGTACCAAGTATCTATGAAATATGATGTCTCTTTCAAACATTTAGTAACCATCTCCATTTCAAAGTACATTTACCTTTGATTGTTTAAAATACCATTTTTATATATTTGATATTTAAGGTAAGAAAAAAGAATATTTCTTTCAGTCTGCTTCATTATATAAGGTAAATGTTGTTTCTGAATAATTTATATTTAACGGTAATCCCCTATCATCTATTTCTGAATCCCGCGTATCCTATGTGGCTTCATATAACACTTTCTACGCATCTTTCTAATTTTCTCATAAAATTATATTTTTTAAAATAAAATATAAATAACTGTTGTCAGTTGTCCATCTTTTTTTTTAATTCACTAACTTCTCCCTCTATTTTATCCCTATATATTTTTTAAAATACTAACCACCATCCATAGATCTCGATAAATTCCACCTATTACACATTTATATTAAAAAAATTAAATTTTAAATTAATTTAAAATAAATTTCAAATTAACATATAATTTTTTCTAATCCCGCATATTTGCGGGTCATGTACTAGTTTTTGTATAAAGAGAAATTATTGGTCAACAATATTTCTCAAAATTAACATATCATACAGAGTGACTAAAATTTAAAATAAAATATTTTAATGCATGAAACGAAGTTCACCATCACAAACTCTAAAATAATAAATAAATTCGGAGTACAAAATAAGAGGAAATTACAATCAGCGATTTTAAGAGAGTGGACTGCATCAGAACAACACAACAGTCTCAACCTTCCTAATATGAAATATCCTTCTACGGGCAAAAATCAAATTATTCAGTGAAAATTCTGTAAAATCAGAATTAGAAAATCAAGCAATTTAACCGATCAAGCAAAGGACTGAAAATAGCTTGGAAATCACTCTCAGGGTGAACTGTCTTCACCTTCTTGTTTCCTGAAATTCAATAATATGATTTCAAATAATCAGAATAATTATTTTAATTATTAAAATAATATAATATTATTATTATTATTCATTTATCTTTACCTTTGGATTTGCTATTTCCGATTTTCCAGTGATGCAACCTCCGATCCAATCTTTTCTTGGCTTCTAGGGCTCCTGCGTCGAGCTTCTCATCGTCAGATTCGTGACATACTGCCCGCCTTATCTGTTTCCAGTCATCATCAACGGATCCAAAATCAATACTAATTTGAAAGTGAAAAAATCGTTTTGATTTGGGAGAAATAATGAGTACCTTGGAAGACGAAGAAGTGATATAAAATTCCTGATAACTGTTTGCATATAAACAGAAAGAAGAGCGCCGTGTACTGGATCCGTCGTTGTTGAGATTGCTCTGATGAATTCTTCTTATTCTCGCGGCTTCAACGCCGGGGAGAACTCCGGCCATCTATCACACCGCCGATTCTCTTGGACGGATAATTACGCGATTTTGCGAAAATGTCACTGGATTTGATTTTGTGTATTAGGGGAGTAACAATACGAGCGGTATATAAGGAGACTGTTTATCTGCCAAGAAATTTCCTCTGTGCTTCCTGGAACTTTCCGCTATGGGTAGTTAAAACATTTTTTACTTTTTGTCGATTTTTTTTTCTCTTTAACGACGGAAAATGTTTTTTTTTCCCCCTTTTTTTTTCTCTTTTTGACGGAATATGAGTAATGAATGGTATTTTATCTTATCTTAATAATATATATTTATGAGTTTTAAAATTTTCATTTCCTATCAATTATAAAGTTTGACTTTAAATGTTCATATTTGAAAAAAAAAACATTTGAATATGTAAAAATTATGATTTTTTTAACCAAAATTATGTACCGAACAATTTAAACTTTAAAACCGTTCATATTAAATTTAAATCAAAATAAAATATTTAAATATGTTAAAATTATAAATTTTTTAAAACCAAAATAAAATATTTGAATAAGGCAAAATTAAAATTAAAATTTTAAAAATATGTCAAATTTTAATTTTTTAAACTAAAATTAATTCCACAACAATTTTAACTTTAAAATTATTTATATTAAATTTAAATCAAAACAAAATATTTAAATTTATCAAAATTAAAATTTTAAAAATATGTCAAAATTATAAAACCAAAATTATTTACAAATTTACCTAAAATATAACAGTAATATAAAATTATATTATTTAAAACCTAAATTATTATTTATGAATTTACATAAAATTATTTACAATTATATTTTGTATTTATCCTAACAAAAATTTAAAATCGTTCATATTAAATTTAAACCAAAACAAAATATTTGAATATTTCAAAATTAAAATTAAAAATTTTAAAATATGTCAAAACTATAATTCTTTTAAACCAAAATTTACCTTAAATATTGCAATAACATAAAAAAAATATTACTTACGAATTTACCTAAAAAATTATTTACGAATTTACATAAAATTATTTACGGTTATATTTTGTAATTATCCTAACAAAAAGTTAAAACCGTTCATATTAACTTTAAACCAAAAATATATATTTTAATATGTCAAAATTAAAATTATAATTATAAAAATATGTCAAAATTATAATTTTTTTAAACCAAAATTATTCACGAATTTACCTAAAATATAGTAATAACATTAAAAAATATCATTTACGAATTTACCTTAAAAATTTATTTAAGAATTTACCTAATAATTATTTATGGTTATATTTTTAATTATCCTAACAATTCTTTATTTTGAAATTTTCAAATCATATCAATAATAAAAAAAAAAGACAAAAACTTGTATGAACTCGGGTTCTCAAGTATCATTGTCATGTGTATACACTATCACTGTTATGTATATACACTATCACTGTTAAAAAATTAAGTGTATTTTTATAACAGTGATAGTATATATGAATAACAGTGATAATGATTACACATGACAGTGATACAATGTGAACTCGAGTTCACAAGAGACCTACTCAAAAAAAATTAACTAATTTTTTTATAATAATATATATATTAAAAAAATTAAAAATTAATTGGTGTATTACACGGGTTATGTACTAGTTCATGTTTAAAACAAAACAAAGAAAAATGAATTGTATTAATAATAATGACAATAATTGGTATATAAATATTTTAGATGTGAATTAAGTACTCCCTCCGTTTATAAATTTATGTACTATTGTATTTGCACGGATTTTTATAAAAAAATAGATAAAGTAAAGATATTGTAGATGTATTGTGAGGTTCACTTATGAATAAAATAATTGATTGTAAAAGTGATAATTTTCATTAAATGAAAGTGAATTATTATTATAGACAGACAAAAAGAAAATAGTATATAAATTTAATGAATGGAGGATATATTTAATACAAATTTTAGATTTTAAATTTTTACCTCAAATGGAACAGGATCAATCCATTTTTAATTGAGAAATTGATTGCTGAGTACATGAAAATTACATTTGTTGTTGAGGGGTCACAACCTCTTTTTTGTTTACTGGTAGCCCAATAACCTATTTTCCACAAAGTAACAGACACCTACGTGTAATACCCCGAACCAAAACTTCTTATAAAATTATATGATTAATTAATTCATTTATTTTTATGAGCAATATATGTGTTCAAGTTCACAATTTTCAGGTAAACGGATGAGCATTCTGAGCCGGAAGCATTCCTAGCACTTTTAAGAAATAAACTTTTAAAGTTAGAAATATATTTTACTAAATACAAGACTTTTGAAGTAAAGAATATTTTTCGATCCGAAATTTATACATGTTATAAAATATGATAACAAACGTCGATAATGACAATTTTATCTTGTCTAAATAATTTTACTATATCAAAATATAGTCAAACGAAGCGTTTAAAACATATATGAAAAAAATTATACTTACGAAATATTTATTACAATGTATAAATATGATCGTTTAAAATAGCCGATATTTATGATATTTTTGTATCTTTAAAATACGACCCCTTTACGATTAAATAATACGGTTTATATCAAATACGTGTAGTAAATACAAGTGGTAAATAAAATATTGTACGAAAAGTAAAAATATCTAAAAATTTAATAATAAAAAATTTACTTGGCTGTGAATTTAAACACGGCACCTAATTCTTTCTTACCACATATTCAACATACACGTGCTGACGTGCATATAACTCTTACAACTCTCCCTCAAATTTCTTCTATACATACATGCTCCAACTTGACTTTTATTGCAAGCACAGAGGATTTTCTCTCTCACTCAGAAAACTCTCTCTCTCTATACACACTCCAAGAGATACATTCTCACCATCTAAAATAGTCACTCTTCTCCTTCAATCTCTCACTCGGTCTCTTTTCTTTTATCCTTACAATTGAAAGAAAGCTTCCTTCATTATATTTGAATAGTTAAACCATCAGAAGTTAAAAAGGAATTTTCATCAAGACTACAAATCAAGAAGAAACTACAAAGGTTACAACTATAAACCTTGCTATGTGCTTATATACCTCGAATTTTAGATCGTTTCTCATGTTTTGATGCTCGGAAAATTATGAAACTTTTTCTGTGACTTCTTGTATGACTTAAATACGTTCTGTCCAAATTTGGTGGTGTTCTGAATTAGTATTACGAAGTTATGAATTTTTGAAGTCAGGGTAGTTATTCCCGACTGAACCTGTGGTGAGTGTTCTTCTTTAATTCGTTTTTATAGTTCTAGCTGTAGGAAAATTATGAAAATTTTACTAAATGACAACTTGATGATGGGATATAACATATCCGAATTTCAGGGCCATCGGAGTTGGTATCAAGGAGAAATAAAATCCTAAAGTTGACTCATGTAAATTTGGACCAAACAGTGACATTTGTATATGAGGACCCAATTTCTATGTTTTAAACAACTCAGAAAATTATGAAATTTTTTGTTTTCATCCTCCAGTGAGATTTCTAAAACATATCCAAAAATTGAGATGATCCGACTTAAAACGAAGGAGATGTGAATTTTCTAAATTGAGGTGTCCTAAATAGAGTGGACTTAGGAGCAGCTACTTTCAGCTTTCGTTTTCATTTTTACGGCCATGATAAAATCTTGATATTTTTACTAAGTGATATATTAATGATTAACTACAACTTGTGTAATTTTCGTGATCATCAGACTTAGGAATAGAGAGAAATAATTTTCTGAAAATGATGTGTTCAGCTTCAAACGATTTCTGTGATGCCTAGATTAATTGGCTTGATTCCTATATTTCTAGCGACCAGAAATTTATGAAATTTTGTGTGAATGTGTTCTAATTGAAGTATACTATATTCTTACAAAGTTTTGTGATTTTTAGAGTTGATCCTAAGGAGATACCGATTTTTGAAAAACATGTGTCCAGATTGTACCTTTGTCAACGTTTTGCTTGAGTTATCATGTTGAATGAATCCTTTCCTGTGAAGTAAAACTTTTATCATGATCTACACTTGTTAAAGAGTCACCATGTTCAATTTTATAATTTTTAGAACTTTATAAGTATTTTTAATTCAATTTTGTTTAGACTAAGAAACAATGGTGTAGCTGAAAACATGTGGAAGATTTTAGGGGTAAATTATGTAAGGTCCAAACTAGCTACTTTGAACATGTATATCTCTTACCTTGTTTGTTAATAAAATAAAATAAAAATATGTTGATAATCTTGAGCTGGAGTAGTATAAGTTTGCGAAATTTGACATTCATAGGATCCATATCTTAGGAGAAATAAATGTTTGAAAATGGAATAAAATGCAAGGGAACATTGTCCCATTTTTAGAAAAAAAATGAAGATATAACTTTTTTCATATTTTTTTAGTATTATAACAAATCATATTTATGTAGTATATATGCTTATGTGTTATTATAACGAAAATTATGAATTTTGAAAGTGTCTGAGTAGCTGTAAAACAAGTTGCGACGTTTCTTTATTATTATGTCAAAATTTGATAAGACTTATACTTAAACTTATTTTCTTTTAAGACTCGAAATTCGAAATATATTCTAATTCCATGTATGTTAATATACAATTTTACAAGTTGTTGTGTTTTTATTTCTAGTTTAAATACTTGTAACAAATTTATTAAAGTTATAGAAAAGTTAAAGGACTAAGACCAAGAGAACCTCACAAACTAAATTTATTCAGACCTTTTTAAGTCAATTTATAATCTACATGCTTCAATTTACTTATGTGTTTAATTTATTAATTGTCTGCAAGCTTAATTATGTATCCAAGAATGTGTTGAACTTATAGACTATTAATTGATCTTTTGACGAGTATCTATTCTAGCAAAATGTTTGTTATTATATAAGTGTGTAATTTTGTTATATACATGTTTAAAATGTAAATATATCTAAGTATGTGATTTTTATTGTGCTCTGGAATAAACACAAACGTACTAGAACTTATAATTTAAATGTACAATTGATATACATTTAAATCAACATTTTAGTTTTCTAAAACCGTTTAAAGAAATAAAGCTTGATCTTCTTGTTAAACTTATGAATATTTATGACCGACTATATGTTGCATTTTATAAGAAAGAAGTAAAGCTTTTATAAAAAGTTTTTGTACTAAAACACGAATCGAAAATTGTAAATAGATTAACCAAATGAAAGAACAATTACGTGAAATAAATATGATCACTAAAGATGTAAGAAAGTCGTGCTAGGTGAAGTGCGGCCCAAGTCAGAGCTCGGACGTGTCTATATGCTCCTAAGTTTCAAATCCTATTTCAAGAAAGTTTGTAACTTTATCTTTAAAAGTTAAAAGGTGGGTGATTCGTTATGCATTTAATTCGTCATGTTGGTATATTCTGGACTCGACTAAATAAGCAAAATAATAAATAAATAAATAAATATTATACTTGAGGATTAAAATAGAATATATATAATATGTGATGTGTATATTTACATTATGTGGATTGCTCATATCTGGTACTTACACGAATGCATGATAATAATAATATTTTGTGCTCATGATTTACAAATTTAGTAAATCTTCCCCACAATGTGAAATGACAGTTTTAAGAGAAAATAAAAGCAGGTTACATGATCATATTTTAATTTGTAGCGAAAGGCTACCAGTGGTCCTGATTAATAAGTGGACCGTGCGCGGCTACAATAAATTAGGTTTCAGGACCACACTGTTGTGGTATTGGCCACCAGCGATCATGTATGCTATCATTGTGGTAGAAAGACCACTAGATGTAAATTTTGGGGAGATTTATATTATCTGGAAATATTTTTGGCAGATTAGGCCAATATATGAAAAATGATCTTTTGGCAATAACTCAATGTGAAATAAGTTCAGTAATATTATGTGAATTGACTGTGTCTGGTTAATTATTGTATGCAATTATTATCTATGTTATACACGTGACTTGAATTCATGAAGAATCCATAATTGGATTAATATCACATAAAGAATGAGTACCTTATTATTATTATACTTCGGACGTACCAATCACATGACGGTTTGCAAGTCATCCACTGAGATTTTATCTCACACCCCAACAGTTTGATATTTTTTCAGGATATGATCGCGAGTGGTCGGAATTGCAGCAGTGACACGGAGTTTCCCTAAATATGATGCAATATATATATATATATATATATAT
>JAPKLY010000042.1:1481124-1600326 GCA_026898435.1 Prunella vulgaris
CATAAAGCATGAGATGTATTCAAATAATTAACATATAAGTAAATAAAATACATGCAACATATGAAGTATATTGACCAATGAGTTGTGAGAAACTCGGGTATCACAGGATGACCCAGTCCAGGGGCCTCAGATTCATTTAGGGGCATACATGGTAGAAGTCCAGAGGGGTATTGAGGCTGCGGATAATAACTGCACCTTATCTCAGCAGGCTGCGGCATTGGCCACCCATGATTTACCTATTTCTGACTCACTCCGAGAGGATGCGGTGCTCGCACGGGCAGCCACAGCGAGAGCTAGTGCCGATGTCCAGGACGAGTTTTCTCGTGTCACTACTACACGAGCTACTCTATATTTGCAGTCTGCCCTCCTACAGCGTGAGCATTCCATTGCCTTCTAGGAGGCAAGTGGATTACAGGGAGTAGGACCTTTCGGTGTGGGAGTGGTTGCACCTGCCGATGAGATGGCTCCAATGCAGGTTGTACCTGCTGATATGGGGGCTCCAGCGCAGGTCGTACCTGATGATATGATGGTCCAAGTACAGGAGGAGCCGACAGAGATTGATGATGACTTTGCCGAGTCGGAGGATGATGATGACTGACTTATACTTATTAGACAATAGTCAATAGAGATGCATATATATAAAGTGTAGGTGTTAGTCACCCCCTAGCTAACCATAATGTTAGCGCGTGTTCGGCCATTTTGTTTAGGGCCTTACATATGTAGTCATAACTTCCACACATGAAGAATCCATAATTGGATTAATATCACATAAAGAATGAGTACCTTATTATTATTATACTTCGGATGTACCAATCCCATGACGGTTTGCAAGTCATCCACTGAGATTTTATCTCACACCCCCACAGTTTGATATTTTTTCAGGATATGATCGTGGGTGGTCGGAATTGCAGTAGTGACACGGAGTTTTCCTAAATATGATGCAATATATATATATATATATATATATATATGAATAAATTAAATGACTATGTAATCATTTTTAAAATAAATTTTAGTATGGTATCAAGTAACAAACCTTTGAGAGTTATTCGATGATGATTTTATACACGAGTATTCCTTTTCTATGTTGATAAGAGGCTAATGAAAGACCGGACCCACATATGTTTAAATACCTATGATCTTCCGCTGCAAAGTATTTCATTTACGCATATTGTTTTATTCTGAAAAGAAAATTTTAAGCTCAAATTTTTTAGTTACTAAGTGACGATTCGAGTTCAGACTACTTTATGCGGCAAAGGCTGGTATTTTGGATTCGGGGCGTTACACTACGTGCTACCTCTCTCTCCATTATTATAGACTAACCACCCACCCCACAGTCCTCCCCACCCTACACCCCCCAACTAATTACTCACCCCCCAATTTAGTGTAGTCATGTCATTAACCCACCCCCCAACTCATTACCCACCCATCTCTCCCACTCATTATGCACCCCTCAATTTATTATTATAAATACACTTTATTATTTTATAATTTTTATTTTTAAAATTTTATTTCTTTTTACGTATGTTCCTATAGTTAAAAAAAATTAAAATATTCACAAGTAAAAAAAAAACGAAATATTCACAAGTTCAAAAAAAAGTAGAAGTTCAGTACGTTACTAAGTTCAATTCTATTTTCTGTAAAAGTTCGATTATAAATTTATTACAACAATTCTTCTTTCTCTCTCTCCTCTCTCATTTACTCCCTCTCTCTCCCTTGTCAATCAAATCTGTCATCAATCAAATCAACCATCATACTTATTTTTTCTTTTCTATCTTATTTTATATACATTTTTTTTATTATTTATAATTTTATATTTAATATACCATTCTTTATGAATTTATTCGAATTCATTTTCCCTCCTTTTATAATATTTTTTATTTTAAATATATTAATACTTAATGTTAATTTTACTTATAACATTTTTCCCTCATTTTTTTAATGAATTCAAATATTAGTTTTTTTTTTAATTTAGATTTTCTAAAGTTGATTCATAAGTTCCAAAAATAAAATAAAGTTCAAATGTTCGTAAATACAGTTCAAATACTTAGATTGATAAAGTTCAATTATAATTGTGTTCCAATAATTTTATTTGATCTGTAATATAAGATAAAAATAATTTGCATTAAACTGAACCAAAATATTCATAAGTGTATAAGTGTAAAAGAATAAGCAAAAGTTCAAATCAAATAAATGATGAGTTCAATTTCAACTTGCTAAGTTAAACATCCATTGCAAATTGATTATAAGTTCAAATTAAATAATTGACAAATCAACATCAAATATATCACATCTGCCTTGAGTGTCTTCAAAAAACTTCACACAGCCAGCAACAAACTGTAGATTAATAACCATAGAGAAAAAATATGAGAAACCAGTATTGAAAGTAAACACATACTAATAGACATGATAATAAATTTTTAATAAATTATGTGGAGTTATATGTAATCAAAATAAGAATAATTTGAGAGAGAGAACCAAAAAACATTAGCATGTGGTACAAATCAGAAAATATAAATGTTGTGATAAATTGACATGGAGAGAGAGATTGAGAAAGAAAGAGAGGGAGAGAGAGAGAATTAATTAGGAGGCATTAATGTGAGGAATAAAATTAGGACTTGTTGCGTGCTGCAGAAGCGTGGGAAGCGGAACTGACATCTAACAAGCATACAGAACCCCCCACCTCCAGCAATACAGAAACTCTCTATAATAATCTTGCTCTCCAAGGAACACATGTCCATAAGAAATATAGCAGCAGCAACAAATTAAGCCTCTATTCTGGTGAAGGTGAGTGGTGTGGGCGTAGCGTTTATAGAAGTAGGTGAGAGTGAGACCCAACTTCTTAAAAAAAAAGTGATTCTAAGCAAACATACACTGAAAATAGTGGGATGATTTTGGCCTCGGCGATGAGAGTATAAATAGAGCATTCATGGAGTAATAATTTCAAAAGAGTCAATAATGTTGCATTGGAAAGTGGGGATATTAATCATGGTAAAAAAATTCCACATTTGTGTAACTAATGCTTTCAAAGGACAAATAGGTGCATAACTATCTAGCTAGCACATCACGTTGGCATTGCTGGCAAATTAAGAAAATGTGATTTCATTTCTTGGAAACAGATTTCATTTCTTTTAATTTAGCTATGTTGTACCAGCAATGCCATTAGTGCATTTGTTCTCCCCCGCTGTTGAAGGTCAGTGGTATGGGCATAGCATCGGATTTGGGATTCCGGTGAGAACGGGCTTGGCGGTTATAGTTTCTGGTGGTAACAGAGAGGCGATGCTATGGTAGGGAGATGAATTACGACGCGGCGGTTCAGGGCGGCGTGTGGTTTGAGTGCTCGACGGTGGAGATGTGAACTGTGGTTTCTCCGGCGTACGATCGAAGAAGATGACACCACAGGAGACGCCGCTATCGCCTATTTCCAGCCCAAACCGCCGGAACCTGCTTCGCTACCAGATCTCCAAGCCACCGTCCACAACAGCCTCGCGCCGCCCCTGTTCTCGCCTCTAGCCGGAATTCTCGATGCTAATAACCGGAGAAGGCACAAAGCCCTGTTTCTGCCGTCGCACTCCATAGCCGGAAATTGTAGAATCCAGCCACGCCTCAGAGTCACATGCCGGAAAAATAGCAAAGCTCAACGCCGAAATTAATTGGCCAGAAAAAGATGAAGAAAGAGAGAACTTTAGCAAAGCGGGATGCTAGAGAATGAGAGAGAATGAATGGTGTATTGTGCGTGGGTTATTTAACCGAGAGAACTTTAATTGAAATATGATTTGACAATTTCTGAAATCGGTCAGTGGGTTAACCCACCCCACACCACCCAACTTTCACTACAAGAAAAATGATGTTTTACAACACTAGAAAGACAACGGTTTTGCTAAAAACTGCTGCCTAAAGTTAAAAACATGTTGCGTAAAGTATAACCGTTGTTTTTTATTGATGGAATATGATGTTAGACAACGGTTTTGGTGAACCGTTGTCTAATCTCAAAAAGGGGCATTGTAAAAAGGTACTTTACTTCAACGATTTTTGACCCGTTGTATATTTATGTTGTATATTTGTGTTTTTAAGAAAAATTGTTGAAAGACAACGGTTATCAAACCGTTGTCTATACTATAAAGGCGTTGTTGTTAAAGAGTATGTTACTACAACGATTTTTGACCGTTGTATATTCATGTTGTATATCTTTATTTTCAAGAAAAATTACTGAAAGACAACGGTAATCAAACCGTTGTCTATTCGCAAAACACAGCGTTGTAAAAAAGTATGTTATTACGATAATTTTTGAACCGTTGTATATATACATTGTATATCAATTTTTTAGGAATAAATTACTGAAACACAACGAGTATGCAACCGTTGTATATCACTATAAAAGCGGCGTTGTAAAATGTTTTATATTTTCATCTAATGGTGTTGTATAAAATTGCGTACTATAATATATGGTGTATGACCGTTGTAGTAACATATATTACTTGATGATTTTTATAATTAACATTTTTAACTAATTAAAACTAGCACTTTATATTATTTTGAAATGACACTTTTATAATTTAGAAATAGAATAACAAAAAAGAAATTTAATACAATTCAATTACATTTTCTTATTATTTAAAAAAAATTATTTTCATGCAAAATTCTATAATTTTATTCTATATTTTGAATTATTCGAATGATTAGGCACCTACTAATTATAATAATTTGAATCAATCTTTTGAATTAATAGAATTATTGTAGTTAATGTTTATAATGATTTGAATTAATATTTAGAAATATATAATTAAATATATATATGATAATTTTATTAAAACTAAATATACAAGTATTACATAATTAAAATATGTAATTTTAGATTAGTATAATTACATAATATAATAATAATAATAATAAAATAAATATATAACACTTAGTTTAAATAAAAAGTATATATTGTGTATATATATATATATATTTATAATGAAATATTGAACAAGAAATACCACTTGCCCAATTGGCAAGACACTCATTCACATATACGAGAGGTCACGGGTTCAAACCCCCTCTCACGCAAAGGAAGACTGATATTCGTGCGGGTCGGACCCAGATCGGTTCAGCCCTCGGGTCTGACCCACGAAATTATTATTTTTTATTTCACAAAGACAACGGCTCACAACCTTTGTCCATAGTCACAAATAAGGATATGAACATGCTACAACAACGTATTTATATGTATAGACAACAGTTAATAACCGTTATAGTAACAAAGAAAAGACAACGGCTTACAACCGTTGTCTATAGTCACAAATAAGGATATGCACATGCTACAACAACATATTTTATATGTATAGACAACAGTTAATAACCGTTGTAGTAACAATGAAAAGATAAATGTGCATTAACCGTTGTCTAAACTTGATACTTACTACAACAGGAGCTTCTACAACAGCTTTTTTTATAGAAAGACAACGGGTTTCCGTCGTATCCTTTTTTTCTTGTAGTGTTTTTCAAACTAGGGGTAAATTTGGTATATAAGGACACTGTTTTGGTTTCTCACTAATTAAAATTTTGAACGTGACTTGGCAACAAAAAGTCTATACATTATGTACTCCTTAACAATTATCTCTATTTAATTCACCTTCACAACCACTACTATAATTATAAAAATATTAAAATAAAACACATCTCCCAATTAAAATTATCATTTATTATTCACATTTTTTTTATCAATTAAAGTTCATCATCCATAAATATAAACACTATAAAGAAATTCTAAAATTAATATTATAATTATATTAACGTGTAATAAAAATACAAAAGAGTCAGGTTAGCATATCCCTGCTCTGCTAAAGCTTGCGGACCAAATAGACTTAGCTTTGTTAGGTTCACCTCCGAGCGATCTAATTTTCTTGTCCCAACCCGTCATGTCAATATAGCCCATTGGACTAAGGCCTTCTTCACTGCTTCTACTCAAAAAGCAAGTTTTTTTTTACCACATCAGTGTCACCTTAAAAGCTAAAAAACATCTAACTCTAAAACAAAATTCATCTCCATTACATAAACCCAAAAAGTAAGTTTTTTGAGGACCCACTTTAATTAATATCCTATTTATTTATCAACTATATTAATTATCTAACTTTTAAGTAAATAATATTTAATTAAATATTTTAATTATTTTAATTTTTAATATTTTATTATGTTTTAAAAAATATTCCAAAAATATATTATTATTTTATTTATTATATAACGATAAAATACAAATTCAAAGCACACAAAGTACACCAAAATACTTGAAAGTAACAAAGTAAATTTCACAATGATCAATTTAATGTCTACCTAATTATTTCTGGATTGAGCCCAAACATGCTCAATCAAATTGGTAGTTGAAGGTGATGTAGTTTCTTCAAATTTTGAAGAATTGTACTATTATATCCACTCTTTATCTATTTCTTTTTTGAGAAGAGAATTACAAAAAAATAATAAAAAATTTATAGTAGTAAAAATAGTAAATTAAAAAATATATTTATTGTAAACATTTACAAATAGCTGTTGTATAACAAATAAAAAAATAACAGCAATAATATTACATTTGTAGTTAAAAAGAAAAAGAAAGGTCAACAGCCGTACTGCAAAAGAAAAAAAATCAATTAATAATTATAAAAGCAAAACGTCCTTATTACAAGAAAAATTAGGAATGAGCAAGATAATTTAAAAAATATGTAAGTGAATGTGGGCCCCTCTATTTTCCTCTTCTACCCGGGTAGAGACTCTTCTACCTCTCCTTCTACCTACAATTAGGGATGACAAATGGAGCGAGTCGGGATGAATACTAGAAAATCCAAATCCGTTCCACTCTATATGCGGGTCAGGTCGGATCGATCCGTTACGGATCACGAGGCGGGGCAGATCGATCAATTCTAAATTAAAATTTTATAATATATAATATATTCTTACATATTTAAAGTAAATTTAAGGTCTTAATTAAAAAAATAAATTTATGATATTAAAAACATAATATACGAATTTATTTTTATCTTTAAATATATTGATATCATTTAAAATTTATAGTTAAAACATCATAATATATTTCATATTATGTTTTATTAGTATATATTGATCTAAAATATATTTGTTAAATTAATTTATTCTTATTTATACTATATATATACTAATAAATAATAATATTTTTTTAATAAATACCATATATATTCAATTTTTAATAATATAAACGGGTCAAAATGGAGCGGGCAGGTCGGGGCAGGGCGATAATGATATCCATACCCGCTCCGCCCCGCTGCGGATCGCGGGGAGGGGCGATCCATACTGTGCGGGTTCAGATCAAAGCAGGTCAGGGTAGACCAAATTACCATCCCTACCTACAACCCACCCCAATGCAAAAAATTCATATGCAAAGTATTTTCATTACTTCCATGTCACCAAAAACCTCCCCATTGGGAAGGCCTAAATCTTTTTGACAACTCTATGTTTGATGCAATTTAAATATTTTATAATCAAATTTCAATTTTATTTTAAAAAATCTATTATGTTCACCTTATAAATATATTTAAACACTGAAAATAAAACTTTTTCCTACATCACATTCTAATGTTTAGCGGCGCTTAGTAGGCTTGATAGGTCCATGAAAAAAAAATTCAGATCATTGCAGTTGTTCGGTAGAAATGAATTTATTTCTGACCTAACCGATAAAACTATGGCCAATAAAAAAAATCAGTCAAACTATTGTGACTCTTCAACAAACCAATCTGATCATCCCCTCCGTCATAAATTCTGAATCTGTATCAAGTACCAAAGCTCATTAATCATTATTGTTGTCTTCAAGAAACTCATCGCACCCGCCATCACATCTCAGCATCGTCTTCATCGTGTGGTCATCACTGTTCATCCATGTTTGCTCTGCTGCTGCTCATCACAGAAGATGAAGGTGGCGAGAATGGCTCAGGGGGGCGAAGACAACAGTGATGAAATCTTCACCCCCTCCCTCTTCCCCCGATTACATTTAAGAAATATTTAAATTTGAAATGTATATTTTATTATGTTAGAAGTGATTATTTATTGAACTTCATTATATAATTGTAATTTAAATACTTTTACTTAGATTATATAAATGATATCAAAATAAGATTATTTTTATGAATTTTAGTATATAATTAAAAAATATGAGTAATAAAATATTTTATTACTTTCATATACAATATATATTTTTCATGTTAAAAAATAATAATATATTTTTTAAATAAAATTAATAAATAAATTGATAAAATAAATTTAATTAGTCATTAGAGAAATATATTATTCTAAAATAAGAATTGGGTATTAAATATACTCAATTCTATCAAAATATATTTTTTATTCAATTTAAATATTTATTA
Organism: Prunella vulgaris; assembly: GCA_026898435.1. Lineage (NCBI taxonomy): Eukaryota > Viridiplantae > Streptophyta > Magnoliopsida > Lamiales > Lamiaceae > Prunella > Prunella vulgaris. Next base: position 1,489,494 of record JAPKLY010000042.1, read on the forward strand.
TAATTTATTATTTATATAATTTATATTTAAATTTTATAAAAAAATTCCTAGTTCCCTATAATTTTAAGAATCTCACCTCAATAAATTTGTTTGGATCCATTTAGGAAATATAAATTCAATTTCATGGTGATCAAATTTCACCGGGATTCGACTTTCTCATAATGTGTATCCCTCGTAAATTACATTCCCTAGCGTTCACCATATTTATCACAAAAAAATCAATGGAATGTTTATGTACCCAATAAATTAATTTCCTGAATTTACAATATTAATTAATTCCCGAAAAATCCCATTAATTATCGGATAAGATCAAATCGTCGGCCCACTCGGACAGCCCACAGTATTCCTTTTCCCCCAATTTGTTGTCCATTTCCGTCTTTTCACCTTCCCTGCATATCTCATATAAATAGCAAACCCAAAATTTACCCCTTCAATTCCACACACAAACACACACTGAAGAGTGAGATTAACGATAATGGCGGATTCATCTCCCCCGTCGCTCAAGCACAGGCTCAAGCAAACTCTCTGCTTCTCCTGCTGCTTCGGCCGCCGCGACCACCACCTCCCTCTCAACGACTCCCCGGCGTCACCGTCCGATGAAAATCCCACCGTAGTTTGGATCGACTCTAGATCCGAGAATCACTCCTTAACGGAGATCAAAGACAAGTGCTGCACGATGTTGGGGATTTTGGGATCAAAGCATAAGAGGAACTCGACGGCGGTGGAATTTAGGTACGATCCGCTGAGTTATGCGCTGAATTTCGAGGACGGATTCGATTATGATGATGAGGCGGCGTTGAAGCGTTTCGCCGCCAGACTGCCGCCGTCTCCACCGGTGCCTACTTCCGTTACTTGAGGTTTTTTGGATCGAGATTCTTAGCCGTCGTGAAGAAACTGCCTGCGGGCCTCTGGTTTTGCTCCAAAGCGGTTAGGGTTGTAAAAATAGATTTTTTCTTTTTTAATTTTAATTGATGTAATTACGAAATGCAAAATGATTTTGTTGGAATTTGATGTTCTATTGTTATTTCCGTTGATTGCCGTAGACAAATACACGCTTACAAAAGGCACAAGCTGCGTTGTTTGATCCCTTACGAGTTACGACACAAATTCGGACATGGATTCTCTACTGGGCAATAAAACAGTAGTTAGAAAATATTAATCCCTAACTTTATAAAATTTTCCCTTTTTAAAAAAATTATGTATAAAAAAAGTTTATTTATTAATATATATGATTTTTTTTGTATAAATTAATGGATAGTTGTAAAAATTAAAAATAATTATTTAAAAAATATGTGTTTATTCCTTCTCCTGTCTTATTATAATTTTCCTTTGAATATTAAAAAATTATTCATACATAAAATAATAAAAATATCAACATTATCACCTTTTTAATATTAAAATTCAATAAAATTATAATTTAAAAATAAAATAATAGTGTCCAAATTTCAAACTTTTATATTCAATATATTAAAAATGATAATACAATAATTAAATAGGTTCTAAAATAACAACACAATATTAAAGAAATTAAGTTAGAATAGCATGGTCAGCACATAGTTGGCCTAAAAAGAAAGAAACGAGCCTTATTGGGAATGACCTAATCGAGCCTTATCGGGAATGACCTAATCGTGACCTAGATGGTTTAGTCACTGACTACTGTTCCAAACTATTATTTTTGACGTTTTGATATAAATTGGGTCGACCAATGACCGATTAGTCGATCGATTTGACCGACTTTTAGAACACTGTTTTTTTCACACTTTAAAAAAAATAATGGGTCATTTACATCTAAGGCCAAATTATGTAGTAATACTACAACTAAGGCCACCTATATTTTAAAAAATACAATTAGGGCCAAATATAGTCTTTTACACCTACAATTGTGTACCAGCGAGTATAATAGTGTACTATAGTACATATATGTGTACCTCGAATGATGATTGTGTACTATTGATGTGATGTTATGTCAAATCATATATTGTTCATGTCAGATCGTACACTGTTCACGTCAGAACATATACTGTTCACGTCACATCTCATAATTACATCTTTCCGGTGACCAATAGTACAATATGCGGGTGCACTATTGACCTAATTATTGTACCATAGTTATTATTGTGTTTTTTTTTTTTAATTTTCTGGCCGGACAAATTTCCGGCCAGTCTTTTTTCTGGCGAATTACATGTGTATTATTGAGTTATTTATTGTACCAGAAAATGCAGTGTTCATCTTCTTCCCCAGAAAGTACTTGTCATTTCCAAAAAAAAAAAAAAAACAAAAAATTTTCAATAGTACACATGTGTACTATTGAGGTACATGTAATGTTCATCTTCTTCCTCAAAAAATGCGGCGGTCATCTTTTTCCCCAGAAAGCACTTGTCATTTCCAAAAAAAAAACAAAAAAAAAATTACATGTGTACTATTGAGGTATTAATTGCACTGTTATAAATTCATTAAAGCCCAAAATAACTTAATGCCACGATTGCCCATGGTGGGGGTCGCAAATGGGGGTGATTCAGGCAATGTTCTCAGAAAATCCACCGTACAAACAAAAAAATTCACAAAACTCCTCAAAAAATGCAGTGTTCATCTTCTTTCCCTAGAAAGCACTTGTTGTCATTTCCAAAAAAAAAAAAACACAAAAAAATTTCAAAAATAAAAACCACAAATCAGATTCCATCTACAAAACTTCTCAGAAAATACATTGTTCATCATCTTCCCCCAAAAGCACTTGTCATTTCCAAAAAAAAAAACAACAAAATTTTCCAAAAATAAAAATCACAACTCAGATTCCCCTTTTACCTCAATCGCCTCCGCCGTCGTTCTCCACGCCCTCTCCCTCCTCGTCTTCCAAAAGCACCGCCCTATACCCATCGGGCCCCTCCCTGCTTTCCACTCCCTGTTTGTGGCTCTCATCTCCGCCACCATATTCCCCGGGATCTCCTCTCGACCGCCGCAGAGATTCGCGACTCGCGGTGGCTGTGGTGCCGCTCCCGCACCACCGCCTTCCAGTGGCTCCTCTGTTTCCCCATTGGCACGCGCCCCTCCGACTGCGTCTTCTTCTGGTCGTACATCTATTACCAATACCATTCCTTTACGCGCTCCGCCCGTTCCCCACAATCCTCCGCCGCCGTCCGCGCTCCTTCCCGTCGCTGTACTTGTGCGCCGCTCGTCCGATTCCTTAGCGAGACAACCTCTCTCTCTTTCCCGTCGCTGCGCCGTCTGCCAGTTGCCATTTCCGTCCTGCACAACCTTTCACAAATGGAGGAGAGAGAGAATTTAGAGAGAGAGGGTACTGAGAGAGAAAGAGAGGGTAGAGTACCTACTTTTAATTTGGATAGTGACTGATGTGATGGTCCAGCTTTGAGAAATGGTATTATTATAGTTATTATCTCAATTAATCAGGGTATTATTGAATGGAAAAGGCCTTAGATGTGATTAATGAACAATAGGTGGCCTTAGTTGTGGTTTCATTACTAAACAAGGCTCTGGTTGTAATAATCTCAAAAATAATTTATACTCATAAAAATTAATAAAATATATTTTTTAATTTTATTATTTAATTTCACATTCACATACTTTATTTATTGTTTTAAATTGTGTGTCTAGTTTCCTACGAAAAATAAGTTTGGACAGAGAAAATAATGTATAAAGTGTTTTTATATTTTGATGGAATATGAAAATTTTTTTGGGACGTCCAATAAAAAAAAATTAATTTACAATATGAGAAATATTAATTTTTATAGTAAAATTTTTTGAGATTAAATTTTTTATTAGTCATACAACTTGTTATGAATTTGAATTTGATCCACATGAATAATACATTTTGTTATTGGTCCTGTAAATTTGAAAATATTTTAATTTTAATCCATTTATAAATTATAAGACCAAAATCAAAACGTAATGTTGGTCTTATAAATTTATAAAGGACCAAAATCAAAATATTTTTGAATTTACATGATCAACATCAATATGTATCATCTATGCAGATCAAATTTAAAATGAAGACAATTTGTATAACTTACAAGTTTTTAATCCCAAATATTTTTTAGTATGTCTCTTGTGAAGTTGAGTTCATAGGAACTATAATTCAATATGATTCAGTTTTAGATATTGGGATTAACCACAATTAGAAATAAATACGCTTAAATCTTTGACAAAAAATTTGTATGAACTCGAGTACACGGTGAACTAGGGTTTATCAATTATCATTGTCATGTGTATATACTAACACTTTTATACATATACACTATAACTGCATAAAAAATTAAGTATGTTTTTATAACATTGCTAGTATGCATGAATAACTATATAGTGATTATACATAACAATGATACGAGTTCATGTGAACTCGAGTTCACAATAGAACTACTCTAAATCTTTTCGCACCTGAAGTTGAGCGAGTTTTTATAATTCCATGACAACGATACTAATAAGACATAACAACACAATGGAATTTGAGGCAACATCTTCATCAACATTGAAGCAGCAACCATAGTCCCTATTTCTTTCACAACCAGAAGCAGCTCATGTTTGTAAAAAGAAACGCAACCATCCACCACCCCTCGAAGCCCTAATTTAATTAACTTTTCTAATTTAATGCGAAAATGAAGAAATTGTGTTGTGAAGACATGGAGAAACAAGCAGGGGCAACATGAAGAAATCGCATTATAAAAAACACGTATTTTTCAGCGCTAAAAATGAATTAGGTGGATTTTTTATTATATATCACCCATTTTTATTTGGATCAACTCAGATTCATTGTGAACCCGATTATATACAATTTTTTTTTCAATATTTTATGTATTATAATATGGAGTAATTTACACAATAAGACGTACTAATTTATAATAAAATACTTTTATGTATTAAAAATTCAGTAATACCAAAATCAAATAATTTTCTTTATACATCTCTAATATTTCCTTTTATATAATCAATATTTTTGTAATATTATTGACTATGAATAATTTACTTTGAGTAATGCTCTTGTGCACCTAGTGCACCGTGTAGTTTGAGTGCATTTTTAAAAAATTACACAAATAATTACTGAAAAATTACGCATATTATTACTAAAAAGTATAATTTTAAAAATATATTTTTCAATAATAACACATGTGACATTTTATTAATAATTAATAACTTTTTGTGGACATGGTGTCACCTATAATATCTGTGATATTTTACCATTTTGATGGATAATCATAATATGTATAGTGGTATATCATTCAAGATATATGGAATAAAATATTCATGATAAAACATACGTAAGAAAGATAAGTAAGTTTTATGTGAGACCGTCTCATGTTATGAAATCTGTGTTTATTAATAAAAAATTATCAATTTGAAAAAGTGATAAAACTTTAATAAAAATGAATAATATTATTATTAAAGGTGACTATCATTTTTTATCAAAACTTTATCATTTTTTATTAAAATTTTATCACTTTTTGTTGAAAAATATTATACTTTTTAAAAGTGATAATTTTTTTTATTAATAAGTGACATGTCTCATATCATGAGATAGTCTCATATAAAAAAAAAAAAAAATTCTAGGAAGATAGAAAAATTATATTAATGGGATTTTAAAATAAATTTACAAGATTTTGACAATGTTGAACTTGGAATTCAAGTAAGGAAATCAAATATTCCTCCACTTTTTTTAATAAAAAAAGTTACAATTAAAACTTTTCTTCCTATTCAAATTAGCTATCAAACTTTATTTTTGGATACAAGAAAATCTTATTAAAATAAAGTAACAAAATTGAGAGTTTTGACTAAATTTGTATAATAAATTAATTTTTATTCTTTAAATATATTTACTAATGCCGTAGATGGAATAATTCTAACCATAACGACAAACAATTGAGTAATTTTTATGTGCACTCATAGAGTATACATTTGAATTTTGAAAAAAGAACATTAAATAGTAATTAGTAATATCTTAAAAATAATCAGTAATATTCTAATTGCAAAAAAAAATAAAAAATTGACGTGTTAATATATATTTTTTAAAAATTAAAATTAAAATTTAATTATATAATATACACTTGTGCATATAAAAATAGTATCTATGTAAACAATTTATCTCAATTAATCCATCTCTTTCCTTATAAAAAAATCCCGTCACTTTCCTAATATTCTTATCTTCGTTGCAATGTCATTTAAATATTGTAATGTCATAATAATATTGTAACATCCTTTGAAGGCAATACATATGTATAAGCATTCGTGTTCAATGGTTCTATCTTGATTCTAAATATTTATAATTCTGAAATAATAGTAATTTACCGAGGGTTCATTTGATTTAATGGATAAGATAAATAACTCAAGATAGATTAGATAAGATTATAATTTAGGGATTATTATCTAGGAGTTAAATAGTATATTTGGATTGATGGATTAAGATAATTAGTAGTGTAAGATAATTTCATTTTAAGGGGGGTGTATTGGATTAGGATTTTAAAAGACTTTTTTAGCTGAAAAAAATCCTGCAGATTTTAAAAATTTTGTAGGATTTTGGTGACTTTTAAGATTTTGTAAGATTTTGTAAGACTTTTAAAATAAGGATTTTAATGGATTCTATAGGACTTTGTAGACTTTGCAGAATTTCATGGATTTGTGACATACAATTAAAATTCAAAATTTTTCATACCTTCAAATTAAAAAAAAAAAAAAGTTAAAAACAAAAAAAATCATAATATCATGTCCTTTTAAATAGCATTACTCCACATATTCATAGCTATACTAGTCCTCAAAGCATTAGCGTCATGTCGTTCTTGCTCTTGAGTTTGAATGATAGGCTCAAAATCACGGTCTTCATTAACTGGTAATGTTGAAGATGAAGGTTCGTCCACCGATTCAATTGGAAATTCATCAGAATGACATTCTTTGCGAATAAAGTTATGTAGAGCTGCACATGCTAATATTATCAATATAAAAAAGTATCGAAATTTAATAATCAAAGCAACCAAAGTAAAATATAACAAAACTCAAATACCGTAAAAAAATATTATCAATATAAAAATATTACCTAATGACATATGTAATATATAATATTAGTATTATAATAATACTATATAAAAATAAAGATTTATCTTGTATATAAGTTAGGATGAACAATATCATTTTTAATACTATTTAATGATTAATTATTAACTATTTTTATTTATTCTAGTATATATGTATATATAATATTATATTACTCTTCGTCACTGTAATTATTTTATCGTTGATGTTATAAATGTAGAGATGAAATTATAAGGTTAAAACTATTTTAGGTCTTAAAAATAAATAATTATATATAAATCAATTTGGGGATAAATAAAGTCACTAATTAAAAAAGTCTACCGAAATCCTAGAGGTTTTGATGGGATTGTTGGTATTTATAAAATACACTAAAGAATCCATCAAAATCCATCAAACCCAACAATCCTTTAAAATCCTTATATTTTTTAATACCAGTGGATTGTTTTTAAGTCTTTTAAAATCCTGATTGAATACCAGTGGATTGTTTTTAAGTCTTTTAAAATCCTGATTGAATACCAATGGATTATTTTTAAATCCTTTAAAATCCTGATTGAATACCAACAGACTTTTTTATAAGAAAAAAGTCCTTTAAAATCCCACGAAATCTTAAACGAATACACCCCCCTAAATGTTTGGATTGTAAGGTTAATAATAAAAACATATGCAATTAACAATTTTGCCCTCTATATCATAAACAAAGATAAAGTGAATTTTGTTTCTCTTTTTCAATATAAGGGGAGTATTTTAGTAAAGATAAAAATAATGGATTATTATCACACCTCTTCCCTAAGATAATATTATCTTCCATTCAGGCCTCATTTGGTTCGTTAGATTAGCTATGATAAATTAAATTATCTTATCTAATTTGATGTTTGGTTTAATGGACAAAAGTCCAAGATTAATAAAAAGTCCAAAACTAAAATTCAATTATCTTATGAATGGAAGATAATATTATTTTAGGGAAGAGGTATGATAATAATCAATTGTTTTTATCTTTACTAAAATACTCCCCTTATATTGAAGAGGGGAACCATGATTCACTTTATTTTTGTTTATGATATAGAGGACAAAATTGTCAATTGCATATGTTTTTATTATTAATTTAAAATCCAAACATTTAAAATGAAATTATCTTTACACTACTAATTATCTTAATCCATCAATCCAAATATACTATTTAACTCCTAGATAATAATCTATAGATTATAATCTTGTCTAATCTATCTTGAGTTATTTATCTTATCTATTGAAGCAAATGAACCCTCATAAGATAATTGAATTTCAGTTTTGCGCTTTTTATTAATCTTGGACTTTTGTCCATTAAACCAAATATCAAATTAGATAAGATATATGTTTTTAGGAAGAATTTCATATTATGGCCCAAATTTTAAGGTAAGTCTCAATTTAAGACTTTAATTTTGAAGTGTCTCAAATTAAGATCTACATTTTGATTTTTTCTCAATTTAAGATCTAATTGTATTATATTTGTCTCAATTCAAGGCCCGATCCATTTATCTTTATTTTTTTAAATCTTCAATAACATAATAATCTTTTTGTATTTAATTAATTTTTTATGTATAATATATCAAACATAATTTTTTTGTATTTAATTAATTTTTTAGGTATAATATATCAAACTAAAAATAAATAAATAAAATTTTATGCAAGTATTAAACATGCTTTAAAATTTATTTTTTCTTGTTGAATGGTGAATTGAAAAAAATTAATTATGTAACGCCCCAGTTTTCCAAAATACAATTTCGTCATTCTAGAAACCCGAGTCATCACTCAGTGACTGAAAATCCATACTATTTTTTTTTTCAAAAATATGAAACACTTTTAATGACATTAAATAGATAGCAGAAGCATGTGTTTCGTTAAAAGAATACGTAGACAGCGGAAAGATAATTTTTTGTTATGAAAGACGCGGAGATAATTTTGATGATTTAATATGCAAGGATCTTTATAAAAAGTTTGGCACAAAATAGACAACAAAATAACTATCATCCAGAGATTTTATAACTGTTCTTCACTTTCGCATATTCATAAAGTCATAATAAAAGTTATCGTCCTTAACTCATTTTCTTTTGATGCATGATAAAATACCAATACAGGAAATCGTATCACTCTTCCACTGGCACGAACTCCACCTCGTCATATCCTGAAAAAGATTTATAAATAGGGGGATGGGATTTGAATTCTCAGTGTGGGCGACCTGTACGCTACTATATAGATTGGCAGTACACAAACATATCATTTTTATAAAAACATATTCATAGCCACAAAGGCTCATCATTCATCATATAGCCCGTAGGCCCTTTTCCACCATGGCGCATAGCTACACAAGCCAGACCATTACGTATCATTTGAGATACCTGTTATCATATAGCCCGTAGGCCCTTTTCCACCATGGCGCCTAGCTACACAAGCCAGACCATTACGTATCATTTGAGATACTTGTTATCATATAGCCCGTAGGCATTTGGGTAATAACCTCGTAACTGGACCCGAAGGTCAAAATATTTTCATCTGCATACACCAAACAATCCATATAGTATTCAAGGCAATACAGTAAATGTCACCCACCTTAAATGCTTTCCTTTTGTAAAAACAATCACCATTCTTTTCACCCAGAAATCCTCATCACCATTCTCGCACTTACACCTAGCACCATTCGTTGCTTTTCAGTTACTGATGTCTTATAAATTCTTTTAGATTTTATACACGTTTGTCCGAAAGGGGACTTTTGAGCACTTAAAGTCTTATTCTCTTTATTCTTATCACTTAAGAAAACATATAATCATAAATTCAAATAAGAAAATATAACATCCTAAAATTAGCAAGAAAACGTGATGTTTTAAACATAGAAAGGAAACATAATATCCTAAGCTTTGCGAGAAAATATAATATTCTAAACTTGAAGAGTAAATAACACATACACATTAAAATAGATGAACATGTAGTATTTTAATGTCCTAAACATTAAATAAAAAGAACATATAGCATGCAATTTGCTAAGGTTTTAAACTTGCAATAACTAGTGTCCTAAACTTTTAAATGATAAACATATCATCATAAAATTAGAATAATGAGTTCAAAACCATGCAAACAAAGTTTCATACATAGCATTTTAGAACTCCAAATCACTATCACATCATGCTCATCAAATATGATCTATTTTAGAAAGAAACAATTTGAAAAGAAATACCTTTTATTTTCTATTCTTAAGTATTTTCTAAACACATTTTAATATAACAAAAAATCACAAAATTAGTATAATGATATCATAATTAGGTGTATAACACCTTGTGGCAATTCATTTTGTAAGTGAAAATCTTAGGTTTTGGATCATGTTTAGAAAGAGGACAATGATTTTCTTAGGTTTCCATAGAAAATTCCAACATCACGACCTTAACAAAATAATTTTTGTAAATATTTAGGCTAGTTCAAAAACTTTGAAATAAATCATGGAGATCCCCAAGTTCACCTAGTATTTAATAGTTTATTTCAAAAATGTTGTGCTTGAGCCGATTTTTCTCAAAAATCCAAAGAATTCCAAATTTGGGGACTTCTCAAGGCAAACAAGAAAATATAGTCATTAATCTAAAATCAACACCAAACATCATGCCATTCACTTAAATCATGCATTCAAATAGCATTTATCAACACATAGCCTTCACTAACATAGTATTTAGACTAGTTTTATCATGGAAAACATTTACATGACTTTTAATAAGAAGGTAACACATGAGCAACAATATTCAAGTAGGGCAGTTTGCATTTTGGACTACACTTATACCAACTTGGAGCATTTTATAAAAATATCAAAACTCATTCAAAAATCATGAACTTTTTACAGTGACTAACCCATCAAGTTTAAATTACATATAAAATTTATTTCATATCATTTGGTTTAGGAAAATATGAGTTCTAGGCTAGTTTCCAAAACATGGCAGATTGTTCCAGAATTTTCCAGAATTGAGCAACTTTCGAAATAATTTTGGTAAAAATATTTACACATATCCAAAAATCGTGAAATAAATCATGAAGATACTTAACTGCATGTAGTAATTTATAAAAATTTTAAAAGAATTCTTTCATGAACAGATTACTCCCAGAAAATCCATACTTTAGAAATAAGGGGCATTTTGCCACACTTTCTTAGAAAATTCATAACTTATTAATGAAAACTCCAAAAATGCTCAAACTAGATTCAAATGAAATATAACATGATGTAGTTTCTAACCATATAAACATCATCCAAAAATTTATAATATATGAGGTCCGAATTCTGTAAGAAATTCGAGGTCAGTGCATAAAGTGTGTGATTTGTGTGCATGCTTTCACTTACATTTTCAATTCCATAACTACCATGCAACCAACATTTTAACACCTTCAAAAACATCATCCAAGACTTCATTTATCATGCATTTGAACATTAAAAGTAACAAAGTCCTAAGGTTTCATGGTATCTAAAAATATGAAACAATAAACACACATAGCTCACATATACATGCAAGAAAAACCAAATATTTTGAGTTGGGGTTTTACAACCTTTGGAGCCTTTTTCTTGTTAATAAAAGAAGCTTTATTGTCCCTTGACCCTTAAGCTTGTAGGAATGGAGACCACTTGGAGGAATACTTTGTTTTGAGCTAAAACAAGGCAATAGAGTAAGTTAGGAAAAATAGAGAGGAAAACATGAACTTAAAGAGAGAAGGAGAGATGGAGAGCTTATTTTTTGCTTGTTGTTGGCTTCAAAACTTCAATACAACTTCATAGATGACTTTATACATGAGAATGAAAACTTCTTATGGTTGTAAATGGGAGAAGAAATATTTCTTCCCCCTTTGAATAAGAGATGACCGAAAGTTGAGAGAAAGTGGGAGAGGGAAGTGTTGTTTGATTTTCCTTCTTGGATTTCTTTGCTCAAAGTAGGGAAATGAACCAAGACAACACATATATAGGAAAATGGGAGCATGTGACCGACCATGAGGGTGTAGGAGAGTGTAGGAGAAGTCAAGGTTAGGTAAGAGAGTAGGAAAGAAGGTATGTTCCCTTAATTTAGGGGTATTGACATTTTTGACTCCACATCTCTTCATTCCCAGCTGATAATTTCGGCCAATAAGGGAATTTAGGAGGGGAATTTGAGTTCTAACTGTATTTTGGGACGCGATATGGTTTTCGGTGTTGAAATCGAATATTATTTGGTCGCGTTTTGGGCCCCAAAAATTAATATTTGATCGTTTTGGCACACGAAAGTTTTATATCTTGTATTTATTAATCAAACCTTGTATTTAACTCATTTTACTAATTAAGTCTTGATTAGGAACTGTAATTACTCGCCGGATTGACGATTTTTGAAATTTAGGGTTTTCTGTTCGACATTTGGCAATAAACGTCTAAATTTTTGTTTAATAATTCTTTTAAACTTAAAGGCCTTTAAAAGCCTATTTAGGACCTTATCTTACTCATTCCATCGATATATTTAAGTCCGATTCGCAGTTACGGTGCTAGGAGTGCTCCCGGTTCTGGTTTTGGACCAACCATTGAGTAGAAATCAACCTTTTAAAAACATAATGTCCTTAAAGAGATAAAATCAGTAAGTTAAATATGTATACATATAACATAACATTTAATATATATAATAGAAAATCCTAATTTGGTTCGGGGTATTACAAATTACTTCAAATATAAATATTAAATAAAACTATATATTTTTATTTTATATTTTAAATCATAATTCGAAATAAAATATTGTTATGTTTTGAGTTTTTTTTTATAAAAAATTAAATTGAAATAAAGATAAATAGATCAGGCCTTGAATTGAGACAAAAATAATAAAATTAGATCTTAAATTGAGAAAAAATTAAAATGTAGATCTTAATTTGAGACACTTTAAAATTAAAATCTTAAATTGAGACTTACCTTAAAATTTGGGCTCTAATATGAAATTCTTCCTATGTTTTTATTATTAATTTTACAATCCAAACATTCAAAATGAAATTATCTTACACTACTAATTATCTTAATCCATCGATCCAAATATACTTTTTAACTCCTAGATAATAATCTATAGATTATAATCTTGTCTAATCCATCTTAAGTTATTTATCTTATCTATTGAAGCAAATGAACCCTCATAAGATAATTGAATTTTAGTTTTGGACTTTTTATTAATCTTGAACTTTTGTCCATTAAACCAAACATCAAATTAAATAAGATAATTTAATTTATCCTTATTTATCTAACGAACCAAACGAGACCTGAATGTTGGACGTGTTAAGATAAATTGTTTGAAGTTAAGATTAGCGATTTTATTAGGATCAGTGGTTTTGTAGGCATGTTGATTTGCATGATACTAGTAAAAAAATTCAACTTTGTTACTACTTTAACAAAAGGCTTTCTTGTTAAAAAAAAAAAAAAAAGAATCTGATGGCTTATCTGAGTTTTTTTTTTTTAAATCCAATGTCCTGATTATATCAATAGAAATAGTTTATGTTTATTTTGAAAGATAAGTTTATTTTGAAAGATATATAAATTTTTTTTTACAGCAGTCGAAACTACATTCTCTATAATAAGGAAATCACCATTTTATCACAAGAGAAATCACTATAAAAAAATTTAAATTTTTTTCTCTCTGTGTCTCAAATTCAAGTCTTTAAAATTATAGTTAGGAGCTCTAACTACTCACGCTCATGATAGTAAATTTTTATTTTTGAAATTGTGCGTTCAGTGTTCTTTCTCCTATAAAAGTGAAACTAAAATTTATAGGACGAAGATAATACATTTTAGCTAATTTACATGTTTTTTTTTTATTGTGAATTAAATTTTACCTGTACAAAATATAATCTTTTAAGATATAAAATATTATTCTTTTCAATTTTGGAAAAATATAGCCTTTGGGAAAATAGTTTATAAACCAAACATTTTAAAAATTGGCAATAGGGTTTTCTAATTTTATCCTTTACTCATTTCATAGCGGAATAATTTTCATAATTGTAAATTATACATAAACTAAAAAGAAAAAGTGAATATATGAATGTAAAATTATATAATAAAATAAAAAATTGTACTTTATTATTTTGTGAGTGTAAATTATTATTTTTAGATGTATAAAAATAAAGCTGTAACTTTTAAATAAACCAATAAGAAAGTAAAGTTGAGATGGAGCTAGTAATTTGGAATATTTAAAGGTAAAGTTTTGTAAGAAAATAGTTTATATAAACTTATGAACCACTTTTAAAATATTAAATATTTAATCAAGTGTATCATAAATTTAATCATATACATAAAAAATTTAGGTTAATAATATTATATTATAATTTTTACAAATTTTATTAATTCAAAATTTTAATAAACTTTAAAATAATTTTATAATAAAATAATAAACCACTTTATATGCAACTACTCGTATTTAAATACACCCCAAATAAATAAGACCTAGGAGCTGCACCAAATTGAGCAGAAGGCCGCGGACTGAGGAATTGGGGTATAATTGTAGGGCATTCAGCCGTCGATCGCCGTGGAGTTTTGAGCTAAATCTTTGTTCCTGAAGGCGGTCGGTTTGAGAGACCCAGATCTCGTTGGTATGTTGGCACAATTCTGTCGTACGTAAACTTCGTAATTTTGGTTTTCTTTCGTGTGTAATGCTGACCAATTTTGATTTCAGCGCTCAGAGAGGCCAAAAAATGGATCCGGATTCAGTGAAATCGACTCTTTCTAATCTAGCTTTCGGGAATGTAATGGCTGCTGCGGCCCGTGATTATCAAAAGGTTACCATCTCTGTATTTGGTATTTACCCCAATTTATTCCGAGTGAATCTGATGCCCTTTAATGCGTTCCATGGATAATTTTTTTTTTTTAAAATTTTAAATGATGTGTTTGAAGTTCCTGTTCAGTGAATTAGATCGAAAATTATTAGCTTAATAGACCATGAGTTTCTTGATTTTTTTGGTGGAATTTCTGATTTGATACCTGATATTTCTTTTTTCTTTTGGAAATGTTAGTGAGATTCAATGTTTACACGATTTTCCATCAGATGAGGACCTCTAAATTCATGATTTTTTGTGAAAGTGAATCCTCGTTTCAAAATTCATCCTGGGCGCTGGATTCAAGTTAAATACCAGTGCTGAAGTTTCGTATTTATTGCATGATTTATGGTCTTTTTTAATAGGCTGTGAAGAAGTAAACTATGCAAAAGGAATTATGTTGAATGCTTTAGAAGTTTATGTGCCCTTTGCGTGCCTATAAAATTGACAATAAAGACTTTTGTTTCATATCGAACTCTAACCTTGAGCTCGACCGGTTACTTATATAAGTTATTAGATTCTTAATTGCCGCATATATTTATAGGAATTGCGGGCTCAAGAGAAAGCGCAAGCATCAAGCTCTGTTCATGAGGAAGTTGATCTGGATGAACTGATGGATGTAAGTGGAATATGAATATCAGTTTGATTACTTTCTACTTCTCTCTAAATAATCCTGTCCTTTTTGCTCATTTCCGAGATACCTCCCGAATTTTCGTTGTTATCTTCATACATTTTTGTCTCTTTCACACGTGTCTGTTACATCCAGGACCCTGAGCTGGAAAAACTGCATGCCGATAGGATCGCAGCTCTTAAGGTATGCAATAAGGCTCTCAAATGAGCATGTAGTTAATTACTTCAAATAGTATTTTCATTAAACTTCCTTATAGAAAGAAGCAGAGAAGAGACAAAAATTGCAAACGCAAGGTCATGGAGAGTACCGGGAGATAACAGAAGGTGACTTTTTGGGTGAAGTTACTGCCAGTGAAAAAGTCATTTGTCATTTCTACCATCGAGAGTTCTACCGTTGCAAGTAAGTATACACAATTTCTACCTGATGCAAAATATTTGTGGAGAGTGAAAGGTAGTTTCGAATTTCTGATGCTATAAACTGGGCATGTGCGTAAAATCTAATAAAACCTGGTAAAATAAAGTCGGGGTTTGGATGGATTTTTTGTGCTGGACAAAGTACATGCAAGAACATATTTTCTTTAGAATATCTTTGCATTTTCTTCTTGTTCCATTAAAGTTGCAAATTTTCGTCTGACAATCATGCATTCATTTTTTTTACCAACTTTGTTGTTCCTTCCTAGGATAATGGATAAGCATTTGAAGTCCCTTGCTCTGAAACATTTTTCTACAAAATTCATCAAATTGGATGCGGAGGTCAGTAGATGAGTATGCTGCATATAAGCATACTATTGGGAGTTTTTATATTTTTAGGAAGCTAATCATTGTTTTCCTTTTCTTTTTTTGGCAGAATGCTCCATTCTTTGTTGCCAAGCTAGGAATCAAGACATTACCGTGTGTTATACTATTCAGGTCCGTCATGTCGCTATTTCTTAATTTCCCTGCTACGCATACTGTTATTTTATCATTTCTTATTAGCAACAACAAAAATCATATTGATCGGCTTCCTCTAAGTTGTGCAGCCTATTGCTACCTTTTCTGCATGTTTGAGCTCAATTCAGCAATTATATTGATTTCTAAGCTACTATTTTGGCACCTCACTTTGCTAATGTTATTACCAGCACAATGTTTGCTAGAATATCCTTGTCCATCTTATGATCTGCATTATTTCCTCAATTCTTGAGAGTTATTTCTTAATAATTACAGCTGTAAATTCCAGGGTTTCAGCCGAAATGAAGAATTTAATTTCAAGACATGGATAATACAAGACACAAATTTTGTTTATGATGTATTGGAAGAAGAGCAAGTATTATTTTGTAAGAAAGTCTATATTGAAGCGTGGAGAGACATATAAGGTAACGTCATAGTGGACGTAGTACAAAAACTGATTGACGCATACCTCATTGTTGGATGTGAAGAGACAGTTTTGTCCTATACGTCATGCCTTAGCATCAGTATCAATTTTGTCAGTGTATTTTCACTCTAAAAACCAGAAGAGTATATAAATTTTAGTTATTTAGAGTCTCTTCTTAAGTACAACTTTTGCAATTATTATCTCTTGGTTGAGAGCTCATAGTTCTTATATGCAGCATGAAATTCCTAGAGGCTGTTAGGTATGTGTTTTAATTATATTATATTGATCTTTTTAATTCACTCTTAGGTTTACATGATCAAATGATTTGTTAATTTGGTACAAGATTCTTTTCATTAAGCATACACGATAACATCTAGGTCTCATATAAACACCATGAGTTAATCAAGAGAGAATCATTGTGAAATTTGTACTTAAGAAGAGACTCTAAATATCTAACTTTTATATACTCCTTTGGTTTTAGAGTGAAGGTACATTGACAAAATCGACACTGATGCCAAGCCATGACGAAAGGACAAGACTGCCTTTTCACCTCCAGCAATGAGATATGCGTCAATTGTGCTTCTACTATATCTGCTACGATCTAACCATTTTCTCCTCACTCCAGTAGTATAGACTGTCTTACATGATGATAGTTGCTCTTCTTCTATACATTATAAGCAGAATTTGTGTCAGGTATTATTCATGTGTTGAGATCAAATTCTTCATTTCAGATGAAACCCTGAAACATGCAGTTGAATATTTCATGAAAACAACTCTGCCAAATTGAAGATATAATGCCGATCATGAGATGGATAAGGAGACTCTGCATGAGATGGATAGTATAGATATAAAGGTTATACTAAGCCACACATTCTGGGGACGGGTGAAATAACTAATAGACGCAAATGTAGTTTCTAGGTAGTATCATCAGAGAACTGTCGGACAATGTCTTATGAGCGTTAATGTGTTCAACCCAGAATCCAGGTGGCTTGCTTGTTATTTTTCATCTCTTCACCACTTATGCATTTGGGATCTTTGTAATAACATTACATTTTGAGATTCACAATACTGATTGCTCACACATGAAAGTCACATTACTGTAAAGTTCTTAGATGTGGACCATGTCTAAGAAAGCTCTACTTTGACAGGATAGAAATCTTTCTCTAAAAAGCATCATATCTGAAAGTTGGAAAAAATTTATACTCTCTGTTTAACCAGGAAAGGAGTTGCAACGGATAGGCTGGTCGGGTTTCAAGACTTTGGTGGGAAAGATGATTTCCCTACACTAAAACTTGAGCTTTACCTATTGAAGAAAGGTAATGGTGTTACTTAGATTACTTTCCCAAACCTGCATTTTACATCATTGCAGCTTCTAAATCGTCGTCTTTCTTCAGGAATTATCGAGGAGAACAAACTAGAGGAAGAGGACGACGATTATCTTGAGGGCAAAAATAGGTCAGTGAGGTCATCTGCGAATCAGGATTCTGATTCTGACTAATATTACACCGAAGTTAAGTTTCTGCTTTGTGACCGTAGAATCTTCCAATATTTGCTGGAAAGTTCGATTCATTTTTTTTCGTGTGCTATCTTGTATCGTCTGTAAACTGGGCATTCTGTCCACCTTTTTCTAGTATCACATTTTTGGGTCCAAAATGATACATGGATTCTCATCAGATGATGCCTTCAATCCCAGTGCAATATGAAATGTGAAATGTTCGTGTGATAGATAAAGAGAGAAGTATAACATGAAATCATACAAAATTGTGTAAAATGCCACAAAAGAAATTAAAATTAAAAATCGTCGGTTGCGAATTGTTAGCAATAATTTAATCTTTTTGCTGACTTTCAACATTGCTTTATAGGCCACTTATATGTTTAAATTTCCTGTTTTTCTTTGCATGTATTATATATAAACAGGCCATCACTCTGTTTTCATTATTATTTCATCTGTGCCTTGAAATAAGCAAATACTCCACTAGATTAGTTGTTTCATTTTTCAATTCATGAATATATATGATCATGTCTTCTGTGCTCAGTGAAATCCTTCATCTTTCTCTTGTATTGGTATCTATAGATACCTAAAGAAAAAGCAATGCTCCCTCTATTCCACAGGAATTTGCACATTTTTTTTATTTGGACGTTCCACACAAATTTGCACACTACTAAAAAAAGAAATATTGATTTACGCGCACATTCACAAATTTATACACATATTTACCCATATGTCACTATTTTATATATAAAACACATTTTTTTTTTAAATGTGCCGTCCCGTAAGTTGCAAATTTCTACTGGACGGAGGGAGTAATAAAAAGATCTAAATATAATTAGTTTCTTATTTTGAAATGTAAGTGTAATTTTAAACGATATTATTTATTTCTATTATATTACTATTAAACTAATACTCTATCTATCTAGAAAAGTATATATATTTCACTTTTTACAATAAATTTGTTTTCAACATTCAATCATCATTTATTTATTCCACATGTCATTAATTTTACACTTACAAACAATCACTTAATTTATGAATGAACAATATAATACTTTAAAATATCATTATTTATTTATCTTTTCTACTCCTTCCGTTCCAAGAATGCACGATTTTTTTAAAAAGTAAGATAATGCGTAAAGTTATATTATTATTAAAATAATAAGATTAGTTTGAATTGAATATAAAGTAATGATATTTATGTAAATATGTGAATATTGCGAGGATAAAATCAAAATAATAATTTTCATTTATATGGTGTGAAAATAATTGTGAAAAGACTAAAAGAGAAAAATGTGTAAATGATTATCGGGCGGAAGGAAGTACAATTTTTTTAAACCTATCAAATGTCAATGTGCCTATTTTTAGTTGACTAACGCTCCTTACTTTGCCTGTACATTTACATTTTCTCCTTTTGATATTCTTCATATCTTTTTATTTCCAAAGAATATTTTTCATATCATAGGGTGACACATTTAAGTTATGGGTAGCACCATATATGGAAAAGGCATATTCAGACAGGGATAAGATTTGAGGATGGGCAACCTTATCTATGGATTCTTTTAAAGGGCTGTTTGGATTCAGTTTTATCAGTTACAAGTCAATGTCTCCTGTGATATTGGTCTCACCCTTCATTTTCAACTCTAATTTCAAATTTTTAATAATGCAGATTTGGTGCAAACTTTTCCATCAGAGTTGGGTGATAATTTATTATGTTAGGAGGAAACTTCGCTGGTGCAATTTTTAACACATTTTGAAAATATTCAAATATATAATGAGAAGTATTAGTTTGTACATATTAGTTCGTGCAAAAGAAATTACTCCATCCTTCTTAATTTTGTTTTCCCGTTTAATTTTTTAATTATTTTTATGAAATTTATTGTAATATTTAAATAGATAAAATAAATTTATAATAAAAGCTATTAACTGAAAAAATGAAGATCATAAAATATTAAAATGTATAAGTTGGGGGAGTGATCTGCGATAAAATGTAGAAGTAAAATATTCAAAATTGATCATATGATTACTGTTCAAACAAATTAATACTCCAAATATTATTATTGGTGCCTAGTAAACAATCATATTTGGGAAAAAATATAATCACACCCACAGTAGATCCACTCTGCTAACTTTTAGGTGGTGAATGGTAATCAATATAGGTGTTATAAATTTTATAAGTAAAATTCATATAATATTATTTGGTAGAGTGTAATAAAAAAGATATAAAATTAGTGTTAAAAAATAATCTTTCTTGGTAGGGTGTAATATAGAGAGTGTAAAAATAATTTCACTTGGTAAGGTGTAATAGGTAAATATATAAGAACAAAAGTTATTATTCAAGCTATACAAAAATTGTAAGGTGGAGAACTTGATATAATTTATTACATTGTGAACAATAAAAATGGTGTAATATGACATCTTTTTTTACAGGGTCAGTCGTATAAAGATCGACTCAATATAAAATTTGTACCCCCTACCAAGCAAGATAAATCAGTACAAAAATTCATAGTATATCCCTTACACCCCTACCAAACACCTTCTTAACTCTTAAGTTGTATCTATAATCGTAATAATTTCGTTATTCATCTTTTAATAATAATAATAATAATAATAATAATAATAATAATAATAATAAATATATATAAATGTCTTCATTAAACATGAGAATTGAAAATGGAAAAAACCAAACATGCCTTTGGAATTCCCCTTGCGGTGGAGTGCCGTTTTTGTTTGCTTTATTAAATTATATATACAAGTTTACAAATTGCACAAAACTTATTTTGAAAAGCCATCTATTTAGGAATGACTTTAATTCCAATTGAAACAACCATAGAAAAGAGTTTGTGGCTAATTTCCATAATTATTATTGTGATTGGACTTAAATGGATGAAATTGGCATTATAACAAAGATGCAATATGTGAAAGCAAACCGAATTTACTGACATTAACTATTTTTAAGGGTGATTTACATAAAGATTCAAAAAATCACTATATTTATAAATAGGTTCTGTGCAGAAAAAAATATACTTTTGTATAGAAAAAAATATGCTTCAGTGCAAAAATTATGAACCTATTTGTAAATATAATAATTTTATTGAACCTATATGTAAATTTCCTTTTATTTAATATGTGATAACAAATCGAATCTCATAAACAATCATTAACTATTTTTAATGAAATATATATATCCTCACTTTCCTTTGCATTTTTAGTAAAAGCAATCGACACAATACAAAATTTATATTTAAATTGCATTAAGTATCTTGTGTCTATGATTTTGGCATTTTCTAAAGTTCCGAATCATGATATCTTCCAGATGACAGGATATGTGGCTTGTATTAGTGCCAAAACAAAGCATTGTTCAAGCATAATTCTACCTACTAATCCTTTTAACCCTATTGAATGAGATAATAATATGGTGACTTAGTGAGGAGTCATTGAGTGTGTTGAGTCAATAATGATTGTTTGAAATCAATTGGAATAAAGAAATTGAAGAACACCAAGATTTACGTGGTTCGATCAGAAATGATCTACGTCCACGGATGATGGCACCTCTCTCACTAATCGATGGAAGATGATACAGATTACAAGTATTTTTGATCTCTCTGAGTATATGATCGTTCTATATCTCTCTATACATATTTGCGTATATATATAGGAGTATGGAATCCCTAATTAATGCTAGTGATCGTAACCACCTAACAAGAAAACTGCTACAGTTGCAACCGAAAATGAATAACTGTCAGAGCCCAACGATCTTCAGTTTTGATTCTGTTAAACTGATCACCCGTTGTCCAATTTGGAAGTTTAAACTGCTTCGTAACTGATCCTGAGTTAATTCCTGACTTTGGAGTCAGTATGCTCCTTTCTTGACTTGTCTTGTCTTGTCTGCTGATATGATATATCCTCAGTTGAGTCTGAGTACTCAGCTGATATCATCAGTAGACATTTTGTCCTGATCTGACCAGCTGACCTGACCACCATCAGCTGACCTCCTCAGCTGACCTCCTCAGCTGACTACCATCAGCTGACCTCCTCAGCTGACTCCGCTGATATCCCAGATGACTTTCAGTAGACTTCTCAAACGATCTCAGCTGACCTCATCAGGTGACTAACCATCAGCAGACCTATCAGCTGACTTCCTCAGCTGATAGTATAATGTTCAGTTAATCAGCAGTATTTGCTCATCTGATCTCAATTTCACTTTCTTTGCACCCATAACAGAGTGTAATGAGAGGCGAGGGCGAGGACGAGGACGAGAATGTTGATTGGTAAAACTTTTGATCTATTCTATCCACCGTATTATAATGGTAATGTTAAGCGAATATTACACTTACAATGTATTTGTTTTGAAGAATAAAATTATCTATTCGTTCAAAACATGCATATTTTGGGCAAATAAATAATTTTATCCTTTAAAACAAATATACCCTTATTATATGACCTATCAAATAACAAGCCGAACATGATAGATTATCTGGCTCAATTGACTCGGTCCGAGTTGGAGTGCTATTTGACAATATCGTTAAAAGCATAACTAAAAATTTTTGACATGTAAAGATGTGGTGATAATACTATATAATATTGGTAAAGTTTTGTATGAATATGGTTTGTGATAAGTATATAACTAGTTTTAAAGTATTAAATATTTGATTAGGAGTACCAAAAATCCCATTAGAAGTATCAAACATCCCGAGTTAATGATATTATGTCATAATTATTATAGATTTTATTGATTTCAACTTTTGATACTCCTATTGAATATTTTGATACACTTGACCAAATATTTAATACTTTATTATAATTTTCGGATAAACTTATTACGAACCATTTTCATATAGATATCATTATATACGTACAATTTTTCGATGTCTTCTCTCATACAATAGGAAAACGTATTTAATCAAATATACATGTATCAAGTTGAGTGTAAATTTAATATATGATTATACGAGTGAAATTTGTGACGTTTGTTATAAGGATTCACCGAGACCAACATATTTATAGTAAAGGAAACAAATATTTGGGAATACTTTACTATTTAGAGATTCTTAACGAGATTGGTTAAAAAAGAAGAAGACATGATCACACTATTATTCGAAAAGATTTAATTAAATTGGATAAAAATCTTATCAAGATAACAAAAATTATTTTTCTAAACTTTATGATTAAGACAAAGTATGTTGCCAATCAATTTTATCGTGATACTTGGTGATGCAGGCGGAAGTACGAAGAAACGTAATAATCTGTTGATTCTGTGAATACCCAGAAGATTACATAAACGCGATTAACGTTTTAACTTTGTTGATTCATCTTGAATACCGGATTAAAAACGAAATAACACGATAAATGGGAAAAACCCAATTCTTTTCTAATTCATTCATAAACTGCCTCGTAAGGAATTACATTCTGATCTTAAATAGAAAATAACCTACTAAACATAATTATAAATCTAATCTAATCAAATCAAATAACAGAAGAAATAAAATATATAAATATAATCTTCCTAATATTCTCGATTCTCCAAATATGCTCATAATTAAATGAGATTGTGATCTCGTCTCCATCATTCTCACCCTCTTTGAAACGATTCGTCCTCGAATCGAAACTGATCTCGTCTCCGGAGGGATTAGTTAAGACCTCTAAATATTTGACCTCGAAAATATCCGCAGTACGCACATGGCCCAAAATTTTGAGACGGTAGGTAGAAGGAAAGTTCAAAAACTCATTAACAAAATAACTATCATGATTAATAAAATAAAAATAATAGTTATTCTGTGAGGACAAAGTGATACCACCATCGAGGCCAGTGTCAAAGTTTTGGCACGTCTCATCTTTGAGCATAGTGTTAGAGATGGGAAACATTGGATCAATTAAGGATGGTTCTTCACCATCATCATCAGCATCAAATATTGGTGGCCCGTGATAAACCTGTTCAGCCTCCACTTCGATATCAACAGATCCCTCAATAAATAAAGGTCCGTCATTAAACCAATTTAAATTATCAACATCATCGTCCCCAGCGAGAAGCACATCAATGCGATTCGCTGCACTGGATGAACGCCCCTCTTGCACACAGCGGCGATCGAAAGCACCTAGGTCCTTAGTCGCGGTGGCCATGGCAGTGTGTGCAGTGTCTGTAGATGGGCGAGTGGTGGGGTGTAACATTGGTAATGCAATGGACACTGATGGCTTTGTTGTTGTCTTTGGTGTGGGCGGCTCTGGTGAGATGACAGGGGCCCGACAAACATTGAAAACAGGTGGTGGGTTGGGCTTTTCTGGAGCAGTTGTGGATTGGCGGCGATTGAATTTGCGTTCCAGTTTAAATGCTAATTCATGGGCAACAAAAAGTGATTTTGGATTCAACAATTGAATTTTATCCCGAAATCGTACTTGCAAGCCTTGTATGTATCGTTTGACTAGCTGCTTCTGTGTTTCATGAATATCAATCTTTTGAAGGAGGTCAACGAACTCTGTTGAATAGGCATGGATTGATCGTGTACCTTGGTGAATGGTTTGAAATCTGTGGTAAAGATTGGTGGGCAAATGGGGATTTGCTCGATCAAAAATTTCGAGACGTAGAGTCTCTTATTTTTTAACAGTAGCCGTCAATTGCTCCTGGAAGAGATCAAAATCATGATGCCTACTGACTCTGGATACCAACTGATGCAGGCGGAAGTACGAAGAAACGTAATAATCTGTTGATTCTGTGAATACTCAGAAGATTACATAAACGTGATTAACGTTTTAACTCCGTTGATTCATCTTGAATACCGGATTAAGAACGAAATAACACGATAAATGGGAAAAACCCAATTCTTTTCTAATTCATTCATAAACTGCCTCGTAAGGAATTACATTCTGATCTTAAATAGAAAATAACCTACTAAACATAATTATAAATCTAATCTAATCAAATCAAATAACAAAAGAAATAAAATATATAAATATAATCTTCCTAATATTCTCGATTCTCTAAATATGCTCATAATTAAACGAGATTGTGATCTCGTCTCCATCACTTGGTGTATATTATTTGTATTTTAACTGTATTAGTTATTTTATTATAATATTAATTTATTAGTACTTTCATATTATACTAATAGAGGGTTGACATTATTGATGTGTCTTTTTTTATATGGATTTCGCTCATATATATGTATGTTGTCTACTTTTATCCATGTATTAAGCTTATACTATAATTTCAATATAAATGGAAGATTTGAATAAGACAATATTAATTAAAAGCATTTAACTTTAATGCTTCTAATCTCCTAAATCCGTTTCTAATTTCTTCAATTGCCAACTAAGCTATTTGTATGGGTTGGAGTACTCCTTGTCCTCCAATTTTTATGAATAAATTTTATTTACTGAAAAAAAAAATCTTCAATTAGTTATCCTTTTTAAATTGAGAAGATTTACTGGAATTTGTTTTTTTACTATATCATACTACTTTCATCCATGAAAATTATGCCCGTCTGTTTTAGATAGATTTAAGAAAATGTAAATGTAATAGATAAAATAAAGGTATTTGAGGCATCATGTAATCTATTTATAAATTAAGTAATTATTTGCGTGTGCAAAACAATAACATGTGAAATAATTAAGCGATAGTCGAGTGGTGAGAAAGAAGTTATTGACAAAAAATTACATAATTTTATGGATGGAGAGTGTAATTTAATATTCAAATTTAATAAAAATATTTTACAACTCACGTAGCACGCGGGTCTCCATCAGCACTCTATAATTAAAACAATTTATATCATTTTTGAGTATATAATAAAACCGATCACAAATTGAAGTATGAACCATGTACATGACATGCACTTGAATCTTTAAGTTCAATTTTAATTTTTCTAAAACACACAGTATATGCCGAATTGTGTGTATTTTTTTGCAAGACAAAGTTTTATATTAGAATTATTCATGATAAGCCTATCATGAAACTGTTAAAGTATCAAATATTTATACCATAAGTATAAAAAATCTTATTAGGATTAAAAAAATTTTGGGCCAATGGTATTATATGTTGATTGTTGTTGATTTTGATTTAAATTTTTATACTTCTGAATTATGATAAGATCACTTTTGATGAAATATTTGATAATTTAATATAGTTTTATGATAAACTTATCACGAAAACCTACTCTTTTTTCAATTGGGGCATTTTTAAGGATTATACGTGATATCCTCCCATATATATTTTTTGGTTTATATTAACTTTGATTTTATTTTATTTACCTTCAATTGTGGATCTTTTTCTTGTATTTTGGATTCTACAATTGTAATCACGCTCACTGGTTAGTCAATGTTTTAGTCGTGTCTCACTTAATGAATAACTTGTTATCTACTAATAAACTAACCAGTAATTCATATAATACATTGTTTTTGAGTATATAATTGAAGAAGAAGTACAAATATGAAGGAAATGTTCACATATAGGGCAAGACTTCTATGTTTTTTATAAATTAGTTTTACCGTACAATTTAAAATAACACCAATTGATTTTTTTATATAGAAATCTGAGTTCACATGAACTCTTTTTTTTTAGCATCACTTTTATATATACTCATTATTATTAATATGCATGCACGTTATCATATTTGTAAAGAGAAGATCATTTAAATAGTGATATGATGTATACATAACAGCGATAATTTGTGTCAATGAAAGTTTTTAAAAAACAAATACCAACCAAGGATAATATGAGAGGGTAAGGTAGCATCCCTGAAAGCGATGCGATTACATGTGGTGAAGAAGAAGAGAGTTTGTTCCACCTCTTTATTGAATATATGTTAGGTGTGGTCTCTTTGCAATAAGTGGCTTAATATATCTATAGTTACCTAAAATTTCTATCTTTCATTTTTTGCAACATAGTAAATTGTTTGGGAGTTTGAAATGGTCCAAGGAGGCATATAATATTTAGATTTGCATTGTTGTGTTTAAGAGTTTGTGGTTAGTGAAAAATGTTGATGTATCTTAATTATTGTATTTTTTTTGCTTTTGAGACTTGATTTGTTGTAAGGGTTGGAGGACCTCTTATCCTCCAAATTCTTCGAATGAATTTTTTTTAAATTCATAACAATGATATTATATATATATATTAAGAGAAAATACTTAAAATTGTCGTGTAACTTTGTCTGAGTACGAATTTAGTTCTTTATATTTTTAATTACTCAATTATGGTTCTTTAGTTATCAAGAATAGCCCTTTGTACTTTCTATTTTCACATAATATTTATATATCATGATTTCATATATCTAACTATATTATTTTATACTCTTAATATTGTAAATTATTTCTCTTTTTTACTTTATAAAAATCCTATTTAAATCCTATGTTGTGTATGATATTAGAATTTATAAATCATTTTCAATATATTTCAATTGAAAAAATAAAAAAAATTAGAATTTAAAAAACGAAAGTATAATATATTATAATAAAAGATTTGTAATATATTTAATATATAATATAAAATTAGAGAAAAAAAATTAAATTTATACTTTTTAAAAGTTATGATATATAATTAAATTGGATAAATGAAATAAATGATTCAATGAAAAAATAATATAAAGTAATTTGATAAATTTAAGTAGGGTGC
Source organism: Prunella vulgaris (assembly GCA_026898435.1). Taxonomy (NCBI): domain Eukaryota; kingdom Viridiplantae; phylum Streptophyta; class Magnoliopsida; order Lamiales; family Lamiaceae; genus Prunella; species Prunella vulgaris. The sequence goes on from JAPKLY010000042.1 coordinate 1,517,406, forward strand.
TTTATATATTGGTTCAAAAAAATCACTATATTTACAAATTGGTTCATAAAAATTTGCAAGGAAGTGTTTTTTGTGTTTGCACGGAAGTGTTTTTTTTTTTGCACATAAACCAATTTGTAATTTGTGCGAATTTGTTGAACCAATTTGTACTTTTTTCATTTAAGTAAAGAGTATAATATAAAGAAATATATTACAATTTTTAAAAGAATGTACTATAAATTAAATAGAATTTATAAAGTAAAAAGATAAATAATTTACAATGTTAAAAGAGTCTAAAATAATATAATTAATACTACGAAATTAGAATATATAAATATCATGTGAAAATAGAATGTAATTTAATTACATTTACAATTTTGCACAGGTTATAATTTAAATAAATTAGATAAGTGAAAATGTAAAAGAAGGCGTAAGTAGATAAAAATTGCACTCAATCAAATAAGGGAAAATTACAAAATAGTTCTAAAAATTGATAAAAATTACAAATTGGTTCTGTGCAGAAAAAAAAATATACTTCTGTGTAGAAAAAAATTACACTTCTGTGCAGATATTGTGAATCAATTTGTAAATATAGTCACTTTTTTGAACCTATATGTAAGTCATCAAATAATGACACGCGTATAAACTAAATAAATATCAAATCAAATTACTATTTTAATTTAGAGAATTTAAATAAATTAATTATCGAATTAAATAGCCAAAAATTGATATTGTTGTTCACGATACAAAATTATGAAAAGTACAAGATTTTCAATGCTCATATGTGGCAATAAATGCTTAATTTACTGTATTTATTCGAGACCATAAATGTCTCTTGTAGATAAAGAAGAAGACTGAAATCAATCAAGCTAAATTTGGTTCGATTTATTAGTATTGTCAATCAAATCGACATCAACCAACCATAGCACGCCACGTTCAAGCTCAGCGCAAGAAATGAAGGTTCTTCACTTTGAACCCAATAAATAGGGGTCATTCTTGTCATTCAAATGTGGTACAGACCAACGACCACATAACAAAGACGAATGAGCAGCAACGAGCAACAACAACGAACTTGAGCTAAGAAGATCCTACATCCAGACTCGAAGATTCAAGTTGTTCTTCATCAAATTTGAAGTTGGTTTTGGTCAAAATCAACAAGAAACAACACCTGGTCCAAGATCAAGGGCCTAAATCCCTCCGATCAGGCTTTTCTCTTGAAGAACATCTTGAAGACTCAAAGTATTTTTTGTCATCTTCAATCATTCTTCATCAAATTCACCCAGAAACACTGTTCAATTAGATACAAGGAGCTACATCTCTCTAATCAGATGCTTCCCGCCCAAGAACACTCTAAAGATTCCAAACATTCTTCGCCATCTTAAAAAACATTCTTCATCAAAGCCATCAGAAACATTCTTCGATTAGAGGTCAAAGTCCAAGACCCCTCAGATTAAACATTTCCAGCTCAAGTCCAGGCTTGAAGATCTCAAGAACGTTCTTCAATAAATTCAAGACGTCCTTCATCAAATATTCCACAGACATTTGTTTGATCCAAAACAAGACTTCACGGTCCTTGGACAAACATGATCAAGTCAAAGTCAAAATGCAGTCAAAATCAACTTTAAAGAGGATAATCAAAGGATCAAGTTAGAGAGAGAACCCTTTAAATTGAAGAAATACTTGTATATAATTTTTGTGTTAATAAAATATTATTTTCACAAGAGTTGTTATTACAGAAGAATACATATATAATTAATAGATAAAATATAAAAAATGATCTTGTAACATTATATGAATTTAGATTTAGTCCTTTATCTTTTTAATTTCTAAATTGTGGTCCTTTAGTTATAAAAAATAACCTTTTTTACTAAATTTGGCTATATATAACAATGATACTTCAAGAAAATAAATTCACATTAACTCAGGTTCACACAAATTGCCCCCTATAGAATTATATTCATCCCTTGATTATTTGCATATTTACCTTATTAGGACGTTCTAATATTCTTTGTACATTTTAAAAAAATATTGATTTGTGTGAATACTCACAAAAATATGCACATATATACCACTACTTATTTTAAAAAATTTGTTATTTTTCAATTTATGTGCACATCTAAATCTATAAATAATCACAAAATGAAAAAATAATACTAATTATTATTATTATACAATATTTCTATCAAATTAATACTATATTTTTAGTAAATGAACTACTCCTGTTAAAAAATAACAACAAAATATGAACCACTTTTCCGTTTTAAAGTATTTCCTCCGTCCTAGAAGATATTGCATATTTTTTCTATTTTGATCTGTTTAAAAAAAAAAGTTGTATAACGAAAAATAAAATTATTAATTAAAATCCACTCTCATAATACACATATAAATATATATTTTTAGAGTAAGTCTCTTGTGCACCAATTATACCGTGCAATTCAAGTGTATTTTTAAACAGTTATATTATTTACTACTGAAAAGTTATAATATTAAAGATACACTTTTCAGTAATAATATGTGTGACTTTTCAATAGTATTTTGTTTAACTTCTCCAAAATGAACTTGAGTTGTAACTGCTGCATACAAGACTAAATTATTTTTTTAAATTGTGTGCGTATTTTTTGGGGTCGACCGAGTAGAGTTTACCATATAATGAAAATTTAGTAATGTGACAAATAGATATTGGTAGATAATCCAACTCAAATCTAACAAATTGAGGTTTTATCGAATCCCACATAAAATAATATTCCTTATCAAACACACATGTTACGTCTTTTCTTTCACTAAATTCGTATATATATATATATACGACAACTATCACTTCCCACCTGCATTGACTCCATTTTCTGCCATGCACCCTTCCACGTGACCAGTTGCTCTCTCTCTCCAAAAAAAAAAAAAAAAAAAACACATCTTGATTCTTCTTGAGAACATAATTAAGATATATTAAAATAAAAACTCTAAAGCTGGAAAAACATATTCTTCCTTCAAATTGCCCAAAATCCCTATGGAAAGCGACCCTTTTTTCAAATTGATGTCTCGGAGAACATCAATGGCCCCTCAAAATCTCATACCCAGATAAATTATCTTGCGCTTTTCTACACACTTGTGATGTTTCGCGTATAATCAGAAATATATAACGAGAAATTAATACAAACAGAAGGGTTTTAGATAAAAAGAGCTCACCGCTTCGGAGATTCCCCTGTTCCTTTTCTCACCTCTCTGCCTCACCGGCGATTCACCTTCGAGATTCAGGTGATTTACGTTCTCCGACTTCAATTAGTGTTTTCCCGATGCCCCAATTATTTTTCATGAGTTTCTGGTTAGTATAAATTTGAATTCATTGGTGTTTTCTGTGATTTCTATTGTTTCAGCTGAATGCGGCCCATTGTAGATACCATAGATTGAATTCAATACTCAAAATCTTATAGGGATTTCTAGGTTTTAAGGAAAATTGATTATGGCTTATGATCAGAACTCAGTGCCCAAAGATTTGCGTCCTCTGAATATAGTGAGGACTGTGCCGGAGGACCCTAGGATGTCCCCTGCGACGTCGTGTGGGTCCTCGGGGCGGCCCGTCGAGGGGTATTACGCGAGCCCACCTACCGATGGCAGCCCTGGCAATATGCCTACAGTTTATTACCCCGCGACGGTTACAGATGCAGGGTTTGTACCTTTAGCATTTAATAATGCCATTACTGGGGTCACTGGTTGGGTTCAGCACATTGTTCCAACTCAACCTCAACCAGGAGTTGTGGGTGCTGCTATGATTAATACGAGTAGTGGGTACACTCCTAGTCCGAATTATGGAACAGTGGGGGGTGGGTGCAGCCCTTCAGATCATACTAGTGAGGAGGGTGGTGATGATTCGGTGTCTGGACGGAAGGTGAAGTTCTTGTGTAGTTTCGGTGGGAAAATACTGCCTCGATTGACTGATGGGGCGTTGAGATATGTAGGTGGGCAAACGAGGATAATTAGTGTTAAGAGGGATGTTAGTTTTGGTGAATTTGTTCGTAAAATGACTGACACGTATTTAGAGAATGTGCTGATCAAGTATCAGTTACCTGATGAGGATCTTGATGCACTTGTGTCTGTTTCATGTGCGGATGATCTTGAGAACATGATGGATGAATATGAGAAGTTGAGTGAGAGGTCTTCAGATGGGTCTGCTAAGCTGAGGATATTCTTGTTTTCACCTTCGGAGCTTGATTTGGTGCAGATTGGAGATCTACAGGATGGTGGGCAGAGTTATGTTGAAGCTGTGAATGGAGTAACTGAAGGGTCAAGTGGTGGGGGTCGTATTGCACGAAAGGAGAGCATTGAAAGTGCTGTTTCTGGTCAGAATTCTGATTTGAGTGGTACCGAAGGTGCTGATAGCTTTACCAATGTCCTCGGGGAAATTAATAGCCTACCATCTACTGGTGGATTTTCACCTACGGGAAATCAGGGTTTTCCTTTTGATAATGCACCAAGAATGGTTTGTGTAGATCCTAATGCAGTTTCATATGCTGATGCTCCTCCTCCATTAACCACTCCAAAAATTAAATCTGGTCCAAATACGGGTTTAGGTGCTTTCTCTGAGCAAGAAATGGAGAGATCTGTGCCTCTATCTGTCCCACAGACATCACCTGTCGTTAGTTTTCAGGCATCTTCACCTTACATGCAGGCTTATGTAGATCCTCATCAAGAAACTTTGAATCATGCTAGCTATGTGCATCTTCCTTCCCAGATGGGATTCCCTTCCCAAATTCTAGCGCCCGTTAGACCTGTTTTCACTCCACAGACCATCCCTGCTGGAGCTTCTCCTCAACAGTTTACTCCTGCTGTTAATATGACCATGAACCCCACCTATATAAGCATGAGGCCAAATGTATATCCGGCTGTTGTTCAACCACAACATGTTCGAATGGAGCATTATCCTGCAGAAAGCATGCTCCCGAAGAGAGTTATGCAGCTTTCTGCTGAACAAGGATACAATCCTTATCAAGGTCAGGTTCCACAAGGAGGAGTATATAATTGGAATAAAATTCCACGTACTGAGCACATTGGTTACTCAGAAGGGCTGGGCTTGCCTCTTCAACCAGGTGTCCTTCCTGAAAAGAAACTCAGATTTGAAGATTGCCATATGTGTCAAAAGGCATTGCCACATGCTCATTCAGATACAGTAGCTCAGGAGCAAAAGGAAAACCCTTCCACTGCTTCTGATTTGAGGTCGATTTACTGTAGTCTCCCGGTGGATGGTCGAGGGCTACCGATAATTAGGAATGTTGTTGCTGGAAATACGGCAGAGGGCAATGTGGAACGTCTTGCTGGTGGGGCCCGAGATCGTGAATTGGGTAAAACTCAGACAGATGTTATAGATGGGCAAAATTTATACGATAGATCTGTTCCTCAGAAAGCAGAAAATCCAGAAGCTTCCAAGGTGACTAGTCCCCAGGCTGTCATGATGACAGGTGGCGTTCAACTTCCATACGGTGTGTATATGGCTAATACTCCCCCATCTTGCCAAGCTAATGCTGTCCAGAATTTTGTTGTTCAGCCTCATCTCCAAGTTGTGCACGACACAATGGTTAACAGACCATTAAATAATGATGTTATTCATGAAACCCCAGAAGAATACCCTGCTAATGTTACTGGGGGAATCCCTATGGATGCTTCTAACGCATTGGCATATGACAATCTACGACAAATTGATGGAAGGTTGGAGAATCTCCGAATAAGACCTGAAGTTCCATATAATTCTGAGCATAACAAGGCTGTGGGGGATTTTTCACCAGCAGAATCCTATCAAGTGACTGATACTCCTGTATATTCAGGCATTGATCCCATTCATTCAGCAGAAAGAATCCTACCTATTAATGAATGGAAGGACAGTCTTGGATGGTCTCAGCCCAAAATAGCTGGTGATATAGAATCTGTCGCTCATGATGGATCATCTATATCCCCATCCAATGTAGTTGGAGATATATCAGATACCTCAGCATCACTATTTGTTAACCAGGATCCCTGGAATATTCGTACCGATACTCAATTCCCCCCTCCCAGACCTGCCAAAATTCAATTGAGAAGGGAGAATGCGACAACAGGTAATTACAAGGATTCACTGTTGGAGACTTCTTTGGATGACATATCGTACCAGCCCTCTAGCAATCTGAATCGGGATTCCAGTCTAGATCAAATTTTGTCTGAAAAAGGTCCGAGACTATGTCTATTGTTTCCTTTTGAATCATAAAATGCCTTTTCTATTACTTTTGGATCCTGATTTCATTCTCATTACCCATGAAGGTTCAGCTGAGGAACGGGTTAAGCAAGAGCTTCAAGCAGTTGCTGAGGGTGTAGCTGCTTCTGTTCTTCATTCATCCATCACTTCAAATCCTGATCTATCAGTGTATGCCAGGAGTGCTTCTTCACCTATGACCCAGGAAAATGGTGATACTCCACATTCTAATGTAGAAATACAGCAGAATGACAGATTTGAGGTTTGTATGACTCCACTTAGTCACATGACAACTTCTCAATTGAAATATCAGCAAAAATGAATTTGTTTATGCACTTCAGTATTTATGGGAGTTACCTGTTTGATAATTTTATTATTTAGGACATGAAGACCAACTACTCAGTGAAAATAAATCTTGGGTTCCCTGCATCAGGCATTGGTCGCCTACAGGTTTTCTCTTCCTACCATAAAAAAATTCGTTATTTTTTTTCCCTTGAGAAGTCTATCGATCATAAATCACGTCTTCCCCCCATTTCTTTTCCCTTATTGGTAGATTATTAAAAACACCGACTTGGAAGAGCTACGAGAATTGGGTTCTGGTACATTTGGTACTGTTTATCATGGAAAGTGGAGAGGCACTGATGTTGCAATTAAACGCATTAATGACCGGTGTTTCGCGGGGAAGGCTTCGGAGCAAGAACGCATGGTTAATGTCATTGTTAATCTGATAGAATATCTTATAAATGCCATTGCTTACTTTGCTCTTTAATTTATTTAATCAGAGAGATGACTTTTGGAATGAGGCTATCAAGCTAGCTGACTTGCATCATCCTAATGTTGTTGCGTTTTATGGGGTTGTGCTTGATGGTCCTGATGATTCAGTTGCAACTGTCACTGAATACATGGTAAATGGTTCTTTGAGAAATGCATTGCAGAAGAACGAGAGGTAATATAATGACTTGGAGATGTGAACTTTTTATCTTGCTTTATGTTTGAATTGATAATATTATTGCATAAAACTCAAGCATGACTCTCTTCACACCAACCTTCTGTTACCAGAAATCTTGATAAGCGCAAGCGCCTTCTGATTGGCATGGATGTTGCATTTGGAATGGAATACTTGCACGGAAAAAATATTGTGCATTTCGACTTGAAAAGTGACAATTTATTGGTCAATCTCCGCGATCCACATCGACCAATATGCAAGGTTAGCGATTGCCTTCAGTGTCTAATTTTTTAGGTGTAGGATTGTCCTACCAAAGTTTTTTGACCTGCGTGTCTGCTTAATGTGTTTAAATCGTTATTCCTCATGTTCCTTTTATGACTTTCCAGAACATGGATGGTATTCTTGCAGTTCTCTATATAATGCACTCAATTTGGTCATATGTGTGGCATTTTATGGTGGTAAAATATTTATTGTTCTAGTTGGCCGGATATCTAGGATTACTAGGCCTCATTAGCAATTACGTAGCCACTTCAAGTTGGTCATCAATCATCACGGTCCTTATAATTAGAGCTGTTATACGAACAGAGCGAGCCCGAGTAGTGTCAGCTCTGTTCATTAAGAAGGATTTTGAGCTCGACTTGGCTCGAAATTGAGCTCGGCTCGTCTCGTTTAGTTTAAATTATGCTTGAGTTTGAGCTCGAACTCGAGCTTTACGAGCAAAACTCGATTGAGTTCGTCAAAGCTTGATTTGAGCTCGAATATTCTGAAAAATTATATTTTATTGATACTATATCAACAACATCATAATTCATCATATTCACATTCTCATACTTCAATTAAAATTGAACTATCACCAGTTCATCAATGTGAGTGATTTGAGAGTTAGAGTTATATTATTATGTAAAATATTATAATTTTATACCCTAAATTACATAATATTTACAAAATAACCCCTATTTTTCGAGCCTATCGAGCTACTCGCGAGCCCGTTAAGCAAACGAGTATTTTTTGAACTCAAGCTTGCCTCGTTTAACACATCGAGCCGAGCTGAGCTCACGAGCAGCTTATTTAAATTTAACAGCTCTACTTATAATGAAAATGAATCATGAGCACTTTTATAGTAAAACAATAATGAGGAGTAGCTTTAAGTTGATTGCCCATAAAAGTTGTGAATTGAATATTGGAAGGCAACTATCATGACCTTGGGTTTTAGTATTGAAGATTAGTTCTTTTACAATCTCTGATTGATGCTTCTCTTGAACTTTTTCAATTTTATGTTTGTTGCTTTGTTGCCGAACCCAGTAATTTCTGCTGAGCCTATTAATCTATACTTATGAAAATAGACAGTAAGTGACTAGCATTGATATTTGTGTGCGTCAAGCTGTTGCAAATTTATTGCAAATTGTGATCATTTCTCATGGGTATTTATAAGCACTTAATAACGTGTTAATTGTTGCTTATTTTCATCTGTTGGTCACAGCTATGTTTTCTAAGGTTATGCTTACTCAGGCTTCCAATTCCATGTCTTCAATAGATAGATTGCTAAAGTGTTGAATATAACCCTTAATTAGTTTTTACCTTATTCTTTCTTCTATTTCTGCTGTTTAGTTAGAAAAACTAATTGGTAATGTAGTACTTCAATATATGGAATGAAAACCTTGATGTTTTTATGTTTATTCAAAGTACTTATTGAAATTGAGAAATCTACTTATAAAAGAAGCAGAGATGCTATTTTGATTTGATCCTTGTTTTTAAACCTGAAATTGCCTCATTCTCTCAACTGCTATTTAGGTGGCAGCTCACCTAAACTAGTTGATCTTCTTAAAGAGCCTCTTTATGCAGCAGACATAAAGCTATGCTGCTACATCAATTTATAGTGATTTCTCGTACTGTTTTGTTGGTTATGCTATATTTTCTTGTAATGCATAAGCAATCTGACCTCGTTTCTCTTTACCATTTATAGGTCGGTGATTTGGGTCTGTCAAAGGTGAAATGCCACACACTAATTTCAGGTGGTGTGAGAGGGACCCTTCCATGGATGGCACCAGAGCTTCTTAATGGAAGCAGTAGCCTTGTCTCCGAGAAGGTTTCCTCTTTGTTTTCTTTCATATATTAGGTTTCCCTGGAATTTTGCGAGTAGCATTAAAAGAAACTTGTGCCAACCCTTCAGGATTTTTTCATTGTAGTCCCAGAATTTTAAATTTGGAAGGAGTATCTTATTATCTTTCTTAAATTGGATTTTCTTCAATTGGCTCTTGTCCACAGGTCGATGTATTTTCATTTGGAATTGTAATGTGGGAACTTCTAACCGGAGAAGAACCTTATGCTGATCTGCACTATGGAGCCATCATCGGTATGCCTTTATCTCATGATTTTCTAAACATCATTTTATTTCCCTAAATAAGAACATAAATGAAAAACACGAGGATAGCAGAAAGAATGTGGAGATGGATGTGTGGGCACACTAAAATTAGATTAAGAATAAGTAATGGATGCATTAGAAAGAAGGCGGGAAATTATGCTGATAAATGAGAAATTTCGAGAATAATTACAATGGTTTGTAGTATATGGGATCATTAAATGCACCAATTCAGTGGTAGAAAAACAGAGAATATTTTAAATCAAATCAAGATGGAATGAAGGAAGAGCTAAAGAGAATTGAAGATATTTGAGAAAAAAGGCATATTTCAATGTAGACAACAACTTCTATGAACTTGGTTCATAGAAATTTTATGGTGAACTTGGTAGTATTGTTCAGTATATGACGTAATGCTGCTTAGCGTACAAAGTAATCACGATGTAGTGGTTTAGAAGAATGGCGCTCAAATGGAACATTTTTAAACCGCGATACTCCATAAGCTAAACAATATTGCTCGTAGACTAAACAATATTTACTCGTACACTAAACAATACTCCCTCCGTCCCAAGATAATTTTCACACCTTCTATTTTGGTATGTCCTTAAGAAGGAAATAAAAAGTGAATAAAGTACACTTTTTATATTTTATTATTTAATTACACACTCACACACCACTTTTCTTAAACCATGTTTTCTGTTTCCTATGAAAATTAAGTTGGGACAGAGGGAGTATTACTTTAAAGAAAAGAGCTCGCGTGAGCATGTTATCTTACAGTTCCTTTCATACCTTAGGTGGTATAGTGAGCAACACGTTGCGGCCTTCTGTGCCAGAATCGTGTGACCCAGATTGGAGAGCTCTGATGGAGAGGTGTTGGTCATCCGAACCATCAGAGAGGCCAAATTTCACAGAGATTGCAGATGAATTGAGAGCCATGGCCAATAAGCTTCCAACCAAAGGACAAGTTCAACAGCAACCTCCATCGGCAAATCCTCAAGTCAAAAGCTGAGTTTCTCGTGTCACGTTTGGATCTTGACTTCGTGAAACTGATCTATACAAGTCTGGCATGTAAGCATGAATTCCCACATTATTGCTCGAAAACTTTAGATAGAAAATGTCTACTTTAGTCTCCAAATTGGGTGGTATACTGTAGACCTTTGTGAATTCTAGACTGTGAATTCCCCCCTATCTACCCCAAGGCAACACTGCTTATTTTGGTAAAAAAGAAAAAGAAAAAGAGAATTAGTCCATAGGGACTGGATTGATCATTTATCTGTGACTTGGGTGCTCTAAATGGTTATTTTATTTAGTTACAGCCAAAATTCTGGAGGAACCTTAGATGATGAACTAGGTGGGGACAACTTTGCCATTGATGTTTTCTTTTCAAGGAATAAATGTGCTGGTGAAATGACATTATCAACAATTTCTGTGATGGTATTTTCCTTTCATCTTTAAAATAAAAATTTAAGGGAAATTTGTTTTGAGCACATAAAATCATCTGCTATTCAAATAAAATCATTTCCTTCATTTTTCTTCCAAAATAAACATGTGTTTGTATTTTATGTTTTATTTTCTTTAGAAATCTTATGCGCTGTTTGTGGTAAATTAATTTGGTCGTTGACGTAAAGATTGTTCCTCTATTTTAACTGTTGAATTTGGGTGTTTGAGGTAGGGTTGTAATTGAATCGAAACTAATATTATTGTATTCAATTTGGTAATAGTAAAACTATTTAAATATTTGTATTCGAATTTTTCGAATAATAAATAATGTTCGTAATCAATTTGATATTGATTTTTGAATTATTCGAAATTATGAGTGTTTGATTAGATTATTTTTAAATTTTATTCTATACAATATTATTTGATTTGAATCGAATATTTTTTATTCTATTCATAATTATTCGCTCTGATTCAAAACTATTCGATTTGATTTTTTATAAGAAATTTAATAAAATTGAGCAATATACAATAAAATTATGGAGTAAAATACCAAATAATAATATTCAAATTAGCTCTAATTAATTATGTTTTGGACTATATATATTTTTATATTATATTATATATATAAATATTATAATACCATATGTAATACCTAAAAAATAATTTATAAATGAATAATAAATAAATAAAAACTAATTGAGTAATACATAAAGAATAATTTATAATACCCAAAGAATAAATAATAATACCTGAAGAATAATTAAGTAATAAATGAGTATATCCAAAGATCTATTTCTAATACTAGAAGAACAACTTATAATACCCGAAGAGCAAATTGTAATACCCCAAGAACAAGTCACAATACCCCAAGAACAACTCTAAACAAATACCCTAAGAACAACTTTAAGCAAATAACTCAAGAACAACTTACAATATTCCAAGAACAAGTTACAATACCCCAAGAATAAGTGTAAGTAAATACATCAAGAACAACTTACAATACCCCAAAAACAAGTTTAAGTAAATACCCAAGAACAAATCTAAGTAAATATCTCAGGAACAATTCACAATACCCCAAGAATAATTAATAATACCCAATGAACAATTCACAATATCTCAATTGCAAAAAAAAAAAAATACATATAGTGCAACGTGTAGGGTGTATTTTCAAATTTTCAAAATTAAAATTAATTTCCAAATGCATGTATTGCACCCCACCCAAGTATTTGCGAAATGTAAAATGAAAACAAACGAATGTATTACTCCACATGTTCCACATGAATCGGCACATTTTTTTTATTTGGACGTTCCATACAAATTTGCATACTACAAAAAAAGAAAATATTGATTTCCGTGCATACTCACAAACATATACACATATTTACACATATGTTACTACTTTATATATAAAATATATTTTTCTTAAAAAAATATGCCGTCTCGTCGGGTGCAAATGGTTCAAATGGTGCTTCGAGTGTTACTCAGTTAAAAAAAAGAAAATGCTTATGTTAAAGTAACGTGTAAAATCACAAAATTTTATATGTAGTGTTTTTATAAAATGAATTATTTTATTAATTAAAAAAAATAGCAAGTTGCAAGTGAGGTGCATAAATGTTGGAAAAGGGTAGACGAGTGAGTTTTTACTTTGTGAGTCAGAGTTGACACGGATATTAGAAGTATCATAGTGTTGTGATGAATGAATGAGAATGATTATCCACACACGCGTTTTCCTTTTTAATTAATTAAATTAAATTAAATTAAATTAAATTCCTCTGACTTGTAAGCAATGACTTCATTTCATTCATGCTCCCCCACCCCCACTTTCACACACAAAACACACGCATACACTCACACATATATTATGCATCCACGGTTTCTTCTTCCATATTCTCACTCATAACAGAATTACCAACAAACAATCTCTCTCTCTCTCTTTCACGCAGATGCCACAATCACAATTCGAAACAGAAGGCACCGGTCAATCTCCTCGCGGCTGTTTCCGGAGGCTGTGTTGCGGCTGGGACGACGGCGGTTATCTCTTACAAGAAAGTGGAGGGGGAATATTGCGCGAGCCAGAGTCGTGGCTAGTCACCCAACTAAAGAAATTAAAGCACTTATCGGAGGTGATTGCAGGGCCTAAATGGAAGAACACTGTCCGCAAAATCGGAAAGCTCTGCAAATGCAGGAGATCTAGCAAGGATGCGACGGCGCAGCAGTTCCAGTACTCGCCGGAGAGTTATGCTCTGAACTTCGCAGGCGACGAAGATGACAATTTGTTGCATAGTTTCTCGACGAGGTTTGGTCCTCAGAGTGGTGCTTTCTGAAAAATGATAATTGAAATTGGGATTGGAAATACTATGGAATGGAATGAGATTAAATCTCAGGCAATGACAATGACAATGACAATTAATTATGTTGAGTTGCTGCTCTGTTTGATGAATTTTACCTCGACTTCACGTTTGGATATCTTATATTTCTCCAATGTAACAAGAGTTTATATTAAACACTTAAATTTCAATTACGAAAACTGAGAATTAATTATACTGTAAAAAATTTAGTATTAATATTTTCAGTGTAACATTTTTAATATAAATAAATTTAAATTTTTTTTTATTTAATGGACAAGATAAATAACTCAAAATAGTTTAGACAAAATTATAATTTAGAGATTGTTATTTGTGAGTTAAATAGTATATTTGGATTGATGGATTAAAATAATTAGTAATGTAAGATAATTTTATTTTGAATGTTTGGATTGTAATATTAATAATAAAAAAATATGTAATTGAATCATAAACAAAAATAAAGTGAATTATGGTTCTCCTTTCCAATATAAGAGGAGTATTTAATTTTAGTAAAGATAAACACAATGGATTATTATCACACTTTTTTCCTAAGATAATATTATCTACCATTCATAAAATAATTGAATTTTAGTTTTGAGCTTTTTATTAATTTTGGATCTTTGTTCATTAAACCAAACATCAAATTAGATAAGATCATTTAATTTATCTTAACTTATCTAATGAACTAAATGAGGCCTCAATGTAAACAATTTCAAATATTGAGTGAGTGTATAGTGGACTAAGTGCACATGAGAATTCCTCTATATTAAGTGGGGAATGTAGTATGCATTTGTTAACTTTCTTGAAAAAAAACATTTTATTAATTTTTTAAATTAATAAATAAAGAGTATTTAAAATAAAGTAAATATTGTATAGAAAAATATTTGATTTTGTATAGATTTATAAATTGATTTTGTATAGAAAAAAATAATTTTTATGTAAAAAAAAATTATACTTTTATATAAATATTACTCCCTCTGTTTCACAGGAATTTGCACACTTTCCTTATTGGGACGTCCCACACAAATTTGCACATTACCAAAAAAGAAACATTGATTTACGTGCACACTCACAAACTTTTACACATATTTACCCATATGTCACTATTTTATATATAAAACAATTTTCCTTAAAAAATGTGCCGTCCCGTAGGGTGCAAATTCCTACGGGACGGAGGGAGTATAAACTAATTTTTAAATATAATTATTTTTTAAAATCAATTTGCAAATGCAAAAAAAAAAAAAAAGTGAGTCAATTGAGGGAGACGGAGTTCCATTATTACACTATCATCCTTTTATAAAAATGAGGGAGATGACTGATATAGAGATTAGAGGGTTTAAAAGAATGATTGGTCCTTGGAGCAACAAGTGCAATAGGGCATATTAGTGTTCAATCATTTAAAACTTGAGTACGTATTTTATGCATTGAGTTTGCTTTATAATTTAAGTATTTCTGTTCTACAGGAATTTACACACTTTTTTTATTTGAACGTTCCACATAAATTTGCAAACTACTAAAAAAAGAAACATTAATTTACGTGTACACTCACAAACCTATACACGTATTCACCTATATGCCACTACTTTATATATAAAATACATTTTTCTTAAAAAATGTGTCGTCCCGTAGGGTGCAAATTCCTATGGGACGGAGGGAGTATATTTTTAAAAAATTATTATATTATTATTAAAATTATTTTTATTTATATTAAAAAATTATTCTTTTCAAAGTAATTTTTTTAAATTAACTGATAATTTTTAAACATTTATTTAAATCACACAGTATATATAATTGTTTTAAAAAAAAGGAAAAATAGCACATCAATATGAGTCATGATATAAAGTAATTTAGAAAAATATAAAGCATGAAACTTTGTAAAAGAAGTATAAAGAAATTTGTCTAACTATCATATCATTATTTAGAAATTTCTAAATAATAATATTATAAATTATATTATTATATAATAAATTTTTAAATAATAATATTATTAAATATCATATTATTGATATTTAAATATCAATACTAATTAATTTTTCTTACTATTTAAATTATTTATATTTATTACAAAAAACATAATATTAATATTCAAATCTTAGAAAATGATTAAAGTAATAAATATGTAATAAAAAATATTAAAAATTGAGCTGTAGTTCACATCATAAATTACATTCATACAAAATATTATTTATAAGATGATGTAATAGTAATATACTCTCTCCGTCCCAGAAGACATTGCGGTGTCTTTTGGGCACGGGATTTAAGAAAAAGGTATAAAAGATACATTTTTATGAATATTATATGTGTGTTGTGAGAGTGGAGTTTAATAAATAGTTTTCATTTTTGGATATGCAAACTTTTTGTGGGACGGACCAAAATAGAAAGTATGCAATGTCTTGTGGGACGGAGGGAGTATATGAATTCAAAATTAAATAATAGGAGTACATATATATTAGTCGTACACCAGTTGGATTTGATTTTTTCTTGATGAAGATGCTTTATTTCATGTGAGCTTTTTAGGGGTGGAAAATGCTGATGAAAGAATTATCAATCTAGCGTCCATTTTTTTTGACAATTCCAATCTATTGTTTTCAGTCTTCAAACTAAAAGTCCACTCTTTTGGACTATATTTGTGTGTGAAGTTGTGAACCACAGCTAATGAACGTGTACTAATCATGTTGTGACTCAACCAATAGATATATTCAAAACGATCTCAAAAACTTAGGTGAACCAAATTTACAATAAATTTAATTAATAATATTTTATAACATACAAATTATCATATTTTAATAATATGATACTCCATCCATTTCAAATTTATTGTATTTAATTAATAAGTATAAATTTTGTATGTGTAAATGAATAATATGAGAAATAAAGATTAGTCTTATATGCACCAGTTACACGGTGCAACTCATGTTCATTTTTAAAAAGTTAAACAGTTTATTACTGAAAAGTTAAACCATGAAAGATACACTTTTCAGTAATAAACTGTTTAACTTTTTAAAAATGAACTAGAGTTGCACCGTGTAACTGGTGCACAGGAGACTTACTCGAGAAATAAATATAATAGTACAGAAAAAATATAATTGTAAAAAACTATATATATTTTTGCAAGGTGTAAAAGACTATGTTATTTTATTGTCAACTGAGTGAAGTTTTAATTGAGCAAGAAAAGATATATTTTTGATAAATGACAATTAAGTGTGGACACATGCTAAAATGTACTTTATTGATTTTGCTTAGAGTAAAAGATCACATGAACACGCCAAATAAATTTCATAATTTTGAATAATTACTGAATACTTGGAAAGACAACTCCTTTGTTTAATCGAGAAATATAAAATTCATTGATTCTAAAAATACATGGAATTGTTGTTAACTTGTTATGGCATTAAAATCCATATAAATAGTTGTAATTTAATTAGTTAATTAATTAGATCATGTTTAACGATGTGAATATGTTATTGGGTATTACAGACTTATTTTTAAAGTATTAATGTCTTGTTTTTACCCTTGATGTATTAGCAATTTGTTCTTGAGATATTAATAATTTATTCTTGGATATTATTGACTTCAATTATTGCTAAATAGATGAGCCAAAAGCAATGGATTCAAAACTTTAGAATACAGAAAACACAACATATGCATATAATCTACTCATAGTATCACATTTTATACACAAAAAACAGAGACAAGAACCGAGTTGTGGCAAGAGATAGAACGACAACTTTTACTCGTATACGCTACGCTATTTAAAACAACGACTGATATACAACGTAGCATTCATATGTTTCACAAGTGGAAAGTAACATATAAGCCATGCTCGAATACGCCTCTCTACATGCCTAGAGGAAACAACCAATGTCAAAAAAAATCACCTTAACAACATCTTCCACAGATTTCCATGCATGCTTTCAACTGGTTTGCATGTGCTAACTGCCCAAATGAGGAAGAAGAGTGTAATCAACCGTGTGTACTGTATCAGAGACGTCTCTTCACGAAAAACGATCATTGACTGTTTTATCACCTGCGCCACTATTTGATCACAGAATCAAGGAGGTGTTTTGAGCAAAAGTTGTGATAGGAGATGACAAAAACTTGCATGAACTTGGTTCAAAGAAATGGTGAACTCAGTAATATTGTTTAGTATGCAAGTGTATTACGGTTTGTGATATTTGAGATGAATAGCACGTAAACTTGAGCATATTTATAACGTGATATTTCATATGCTGAACAATATTACTTTG
This sequence comes from Prunella vulgaris, assembly GCA_026898435.1. Lineage (NCBI taxonomy): Eukaryota > Viridiplantae > Streptophyta > Magnoliopsida > Lamiales > Lamiaceae > Prunella > Prunella vulgaris. Next base: position 1,534,933 of record JAPKLY010000042.1, read on the forward strand.
AAGAAGAGAGTTCACGTGATATTGGTTCATACTTGGGAGAGATTTACCTCTTCCTTTTGCTTTTCTGAGAAGACGAGGATGAAGGGTTGCTATGCCAATTCCTTTTTCGTTGATTGATGAACCAGTTGTTTATTTGTTTCAATTGCAAACCCGTTTCTTGCACCAGTCGTGCCTTATCCTCCTCCTATAAAACAATATTATAAATATTCACACTCCATCATGAGCGCAAATACTTCTCTACAATTCAAGTGCATTTTTACTAAAATGTAAGTTATTTTCACTGAAAAAATTAACTGTTTTCATTTTCATTTATTACTACTAGTTGTGCACACCAAAATATTACTCGAAAAAGAAATGCAGCTAATGGGAGACTAGTTTTGCTCTTACAGTTGGATAAGGCCACTTGGAATGTGACTGCCACCAAGCCTTCAAGACAGATGTAGTATCCCCCGGCAGTTTTCCTGCTCTTCTCTTTCGTAAAATTTCCTCTCTGATATCCACTATCTTCTCCTTATACCCCTAGAAAGAAAAAAAGAAAGTTGTTAAAATCAATTCACACTCAGAAGTAAAGCATCACTAGTGTAGCTATCTGCATCTTTACCGTTTTAAGCTCATGTTTTAACTCTTGCCTCACACGTTCCATCAAGGATCTCTCAGTTTCAGTGGGTACTAAGGGACCGAATCCCATGTTGTCTGATCCATCTAGACCTTCATCAAACAAGTTGGTTTCACTATCAGCCTGATCCTCGTCATCATCAGACATCGTTGCACCTGTTCCTTCACCTGGTGCTACCCCTGTCCAGAATTCTCCAAAATATTAGTACAGATGAGATGACGATGTATATTGACAGGTATGAAATAGATTTATAAAGTGCCTTCAGAAACACATGCGGGTGTATAATGGAGTGAAACAATATTGTATGTAAAGGATCATATGTCCTTTTTTTTTTTTTTTTTTTTGTATTTGGAAGAGGTACATAAATTAAAACCGACAAGAGATTCTTACAAGTATACATCAAGTCCATAGCTTATGGAATAGTAAAACTGGTAAGAGGTTCCTACAACTCTTTCTTGTTTTCGCAAAGTACCAAGGATAGAAAGGTTTGTTTACGTATACGAAAATATCTTAACGAGTTAATGCTGAGAGTAGACTATTGAATCCATTAGTAATAAATGAACTAAATAGCATGATATTTACAAGTTAAACTCTGATATAAGCAACAATGTGGAGATCAAAAGACACTTGTAATAACAGATGTAGAAATGGAAAGTGAAGAAAACCTGTCAAGCTTTGCAACGACTGCTCAAGCTCCCAACAAGCCATGACTGCTTCCATAGCATGAACCCGCACATGTTGTTGAAGATGTTCTTTGAATGATGACAGCAATAGAACATAATGTGTCTACACAAAGTTCAAATTCCACAATTTAGGGATTCTCAACATCAAAACCTCTGAAATCGTATCATGAATAACAAATCAGTAGATCTCGGTTAATTAAATGTCAATTTTCCGTTTGACATCTTGGAAGATAAAAACTAATACTCCAATCATAAAAACAAATAACTTCCCAATGTAAAACATTAGTTCGAGGGCTAACAATCCGTTCCAACAAGCCAAATTTGGAAGCCCATGATATTTTTTGTTAAAAGAAAAAAAAGGTCACCATAAGTGAATTCCCTTCCATCTGCTGAGTTGTGGTTAGCGTTTTCAACAGAGACGTCTCACGGAAGCATAAAAACAACGTAGTAAGTGGAGCTCTATCAAGAACGAGATTCTCCAAAGCACTAAAGTAAACAAAGTTCCAATAATTTGTGTACTGAAAACAACAGATTCCTCTTATGATTCGAAAGCCGGATATACCAACTTATTTTACAGGGGCTGAACTCCATCTGCATTCCTCCAGGAATAATTACTTCCGAAATATCATCAAATCAAGAAATTATTCTCCTAAACCTTGCTTTTGGCTCCTTCTTATTCTCTATCATTCCTCATTCAATGAGCCATAAAATAGTGTTTTGTCATATCCCACTCTAAGAACAAATAATGACCGCATTTAAGGTCAAAACTCAGTAAATCCACTGCTTCGTCACAGAATCTTCACATTTTCAGCCCTCTATATTATATCCGATTAATGCAAGCAAAGTCAAGCTAACGAATCCATTTATTTACATAATTAAAAAAAAAAAAAACTGAAGAGACGATGGAGGTGCAAACTTTCTGGAAATCCAACCAATTTTATGATACCAAATAGTGTTATAAATGCAGTATTTGAGTCCTAACAAGACCAAAAACATCATTCAAAAATTAAAATCACTACTCCAACACTAATAAGGGAGGCAATTCCCATTATTTTCCTGAAACAAGAAACTAATAAGCGATTGAGAAAATAAATAAATGATTCTTCAATTAAAGAGCAACATAGAAAAATCAAATCCCAAGATTTCTAAAATTAGAAGAGAAACTAAGTAAATCAACTGAACTTCTATCTAACAGAGACTGATTCTCAAACAGAGTGTGGCTATTGAGTGAATTTTTTTTTTTTTTGCAAGAATGGGGACCTAAATAGCTTCAATCTTGCCAAGTAGAGGTCAATAAATTTCCAGATAAGTTTGTGAAAAAACGCTGTGAATTTGTTCATCCAAAGGCCAAAACTACCGGAAATTCCAAAAAACAACAAGAATTTCAAAAACCCTTTTCAGAACCCACCCCGAGGACTAAATTGAGACGGAAATCAGAAGCATTAAATAGAAAATCACACGAAAACTATGTTTCGGGAATTCAAAATTACCATGAAATTGTCGAGGTCTTTATCGTCTAGTGGCTGTTGACCATGCCCGAGGACGGAATATTTAGAGACGACCTGCTGCGACTGCGCCAACTGGGCATCGATTCTCGGCAGCTGGTCCACCGGCGTCGCGATACGGAGGCAGGAGACGTGCGCCGACAACAGCTGCTCGTACAACGGGTGGTTCAGGATATCGGCTTTACACTTCTCTCTCTCCCAGTTAGTGTTGCTTCCGTTGCTGTTGGACTTGTCGGCGGCGCCGGCGCTGTCCTGGAGGTGATCGCTGTTCTCCGGTGGGCTGGGTTGACTTTGGGTTGGGAGCCACTGGTGGTGGAGGGCGGAGCTGTTGAGCCATGTGGTGGCGCCCGGTGGTTTATCGTCGTGATGATCGGGGAGGATGGAGCGGAAGGGGTGGTGGTGGTCGGAGTAGTGGGGATGGTGAAGGGGCATTTCTTGGGAGAGATGGTGGGGGTGGTGGTCCTGAAATGCCATGTCTATGTGAATGATGGGGCTATTCTCACAGCTGCCATACACAGTCGTTGTATATATAGTAGCTGATGCTATTAATACTTTTAGAGAGAGAGAGAGGGAGAGGGCGCGCGAGAGAGATGGAGGGGGGGAAGGTAAGGTGGGGGGGGGTGGGGATTCCAAGTGTGACAAGGAGCATGGACGTTGAACCTCACAGAGGACTTAATTTTCTATGCTTAAATAAAATCTATAAAATTTTGGTGTATTAAATCACCTGTCACGTATTCATTACTATCTCTATTTCGAATTTGTTTTAATATTTATATTTAGTACATATATTTAAAAAGTTATTTTATTAGTAATTTTTTAATCAATCAAAATTAATTGTTATATTTTTAGTGTATAAAGTGGTTAGGTAGGTATAATTTTTTTTTTTTTAAGAGTGTGACGATAGACTTGCGATCAATTAAAATAGAAAGTGCGAAAATAATCATAAAACAAAGGGAATATATCCTTTCGCATTTTGTACCATGAAATATCACACTTTACATTTTTCTTTTTTTTTTTTGAAAGGAACACTTTACATTTTTCAAAGAAAAAGTATAGAGAGTCCTTATAAATGGTGTAAAGTAAATTTTTTGATTGAATTATGTATAATATGGATCCAAAAGATAAATAATAATAATAATTTTTTATCAGTAATATTAGTTGTTAATAGTTATAAATTAGTTCACCAAATTCTTAAGTACTTTAAGATTTTTCTCCAAGTCACCTTACATTTCTCTTCATTTGTTCTCAAAGAGAATCGAACCTAAGTCACTCACTAAGAAAGTAATTTTATTCAGATATGACAAAAACTTGTGTGAGGCCATCTAATTATAGCACACAAATTAATACTCACGGCCTATCAAAGTATAATAAGTCATGCTCAATTTCTACACTATTCAACTGTCTCATGTCATGGGACCTTGTCACACAAGACTAACTCTTCGAATAAATATTGGGTATAAGAAATACCCCTGCACTTACATTTGTTTATATAGTTTCAGGTGCATCAACATTCAAACAAATCCAAATCACTGTTTTCAGAATCGGACCGAACCGGCCGGTTCAACCGGTTGAACCGGGAACCGGTCCGATTACACCAAAAAAACCATTTTTACGGTTGAACCGGTCAAACCCGGTCAAAACAGTTCAAAATCGGGTTGAACCGGTTAAACCGGCTATTTTTAAAAAATATATTAATATTTATTATTTTTACTTATTTTTATTTGTCTTCTTAATTCTAATCAAACCAAAACCCAAAAACTTATTTTCCACAAAAAAATTAAATCTTAACTGCTGAAGACCTATAAGAAATTAAAGAAAACCTATTTTGATTGAGTTATTTTGTCTCTTTTGTATTTTATGTTATTATTTTATGACTCTATTGTATTTATTTAATTTTATAAATGGATATTTATTTTATTTAACATATAAATTATTTTAACGGTTGAACCGCAGATCCAACCTGTTGGACCGGTTGAACCGTGAACCGGTGCCTTGGCCGGTTTGGTCACCGGTCCGGTTATGAAAACACTGATCCAAATACTCCTTCCGTTCAGATATATTTTTTCATTACTTTTGGACATACAGATTAAGACAAGAATAAAAAATATATAAGTTATGTGATCGAAAAAGTGAAAAAATAATGGCAATGGTGTAAAAAATAATGAAAATAATAATAAAAAGTGAATAATAGTTTTTCTAAAAGATGAAAAACAAACTGAGAAAATATAGTGGGATACACGAAAATGGCAAAATAGAAAGCATATAATGAGACGGAGGGAGTATCAAACAGATCTAAACAATTGCCTAGCAATTGCCTAGCATCCCATTACTGATCTTGGTGCCTCTAGCCAATCTAAATACGTAAACAAGTAGTAGTTTTTTCGGTTGTAATAATCCAGCTCCATAGTCTTGCTTTCAGCTCTTGAGTAATATCCTCCAACGTCGGTCTTTCATTTCGAAATATCAGGCTATTTCTCATCTTTCATAACATCAACATTACTTCTCTCAGATGCAAGTTGCAAATTTTAACCCATTTTCTCTCTCAAAATTCCACTAAAACGTAACAGATTTATCGAGGGAGTAGAAGATAAAACCATTTTTTATGTCAAGCAACTTGTGCATTCCATCCAAAAAGGATCGGAGAAGCTATACCCAAAAAAATGTGTCTAAGCATTTCGGGTACCTCATTACAAAAAACACATTTTAGATTAGCATTTTGGGAAATAATTTGATATCTGTACAATTTTTAGTCGTCATAATTCTTTCCAGATGACTCTCCAAGCATGTACTCGAACTTTTGTTGGCGCTAAATAGTTCCAAATTACTTTAAATCTTTCCTCCTCCATTCTTTGACTCTAAAATTTTAAAGAATATTTTATTTTCTAGGTAAACAGATAATTGTGAGGCAGATGAGTAAGAAAAATGTGCAAATAATTGAAGACGCAAGAAGTATTATAGATGAATGATGCAAGAAACTTGGAAAATAATTTATGAATATTATATATTACAATAATATAAGTTATATAATAAATTTGCAGGTTGAAAAATATGATAAAATACTAAAATTGTGTTTGGATAGAGTTATTTAAATATTATAAAATAAATAAATTTAATAATTCATAAATTTCAAATAACATAATTTTAAGAAGTATTTGAAATTCTTCAAATTTAAAATAAAACTAAAATTATATTTTTTAAATTCATCAATTTAATTATTTTATTAAAAATAAAATAATTTTAAATAATATATTTAAAATTAATAATCTCAAATTCCTCAATTTAAATATACCCTAAGACAAATATAAAAAGTGAAAGAGAGATGTCGAACTAATTATGAGTAAGTCTCTTGTGCACCAAGTGCACTGTGCAATTCAAGTGTATTTCTAAAAAGTTACATAAAATATTACAAAAAAATCGCACATGTTATTACTAAAAAGTGTATTTTTAAATATCACATTTCAGTAATAATATTTGTGACTTTTCAATAAAAAATAAGACAATAACTATTGTTTAAATTAATTGGGGTGAAAAAGTCAAATTTTAAATGTTTTATTTATTAATCTTTAGGATAATATAGTCATCGAACTTATCTTCAATTTTAGTTTAGTACAAATTTAACTCGTCATAGATAATAGTCGTGAAAATAAAAAGAATTTAAATCAAAATAGTCGAACATGAATTATGAGCATGTCTCTTGTGCACTCCAATGCACAAGACAAAAGTGAAATAAAGGTTAAATTTTTATTCAATTACTTGAAATAATTATATTTTTCATCATTAAAAGTTTACTCCGTCAGTTAATTAACAATCAACAGATACGTGGACCAAAAATAATTAAAAAGTGTAATTTAACGACAATTTATTTTCATAACAAGGAAAATTTCTGATTAAAATTAAAATTAAAGTTATATGTAGTGACTTAATATGGTATTAAACCTTGTTATTTATAGAAGAATGCGCTGGAGTTATTTGAACACTAGTAAATAATGGATATATATATATATATATTACATTTTGATCAAAGATAAGCAGCTTGCATACTTGCAAGCTAAAAATAACTACAAATCTTTGTTTAAAAGGGAGGAGATAATTTGGGAAGGGGGTGAGCGGTGGTGGGTAGGATGGGATCCAACCCAAATGGGGAAGTTTGATATGGTGCTATATATATATATATATTACCTCCGTCCACAAAAAATACGCTCACATATTTGCACGTGATTTAATGCAATATGTGGAAATGTATTACGGGATATTGTGATATCCATTATAAATAAAACGAATATCTTTAGAAAGTACATATGATATACTTTCTAATGATATTCTTTTTATTCATAACGGACATCACAATATCCCCTAATATCTTTTAACATATTGCATTAAACTACGTGCAAAAAAGTGAGCGTATTTTTCATGGACGGAGGTAGTATATATATATATATATATATGAGTGATTTTTTGGTGCATCGGGTGCACTCTAAATTCAAATTAACCGATGACACGACCTATGTAGAGCCAATTACTACTATCTTCATTGTTGATCGAAGAAAAAGGGAAGCAAGTCGGTCAAGAAAGAAAGAAAAATTTGTAGATGCTTATGCAGTTGTTAAATTTGAAAGCGTTGGTCCGCTTTTCTCTTGAAATGCCAAGAAAGCGATCAAAAGCGGAGCGGATCGGTCACTAATTGAACCAATTAACTTGACGCTTTTGCTTCATTTGTTAAAAAAATTTGAGGGTTTTTTTTTTTTTTTTCAATTTATAACTTTTATTGATGCCCCAATTTATCAAATTTAATTGTTTGTTTTTATATCATCTCAATCGCGTTCTCTATCCTTATTCTTCCCAAATTCTTAATCTATTATTTCCACATCTCTCTACTTAATTATCTATAAAGTTTGGACTTGGAATCATGTGATCAAACTTTAGTGGTGCTAATTTGAGTATTCTTTCAAATTGATTTTTTTTTTTGTTAATTGTAAGCATTTGATGAACAAAACTAAATATTTGATATTTTTAAGATATGTGGTGGACTTACTTTAGCAATGTTGACTTTTAATTTAGATTCTTAAAATAGTACTTTTAATAAAAATATTAGATTTATATTTATTTAATTTTTATTGTAATTTATACATATAATTTATTATTTTTAGAGAAAAACTATTTATAACGTCTTTAATTTTTGTATATAATTATATTTATTTAATTATGATTTCATACCGGCTCAATCGCTTCATTAACAGTTGGACCCGATCCAACCGGTCCGATCAAAAATATTAAAGACGTGGGTTCAACTTCTTTCCTCTTTTTAAACATAGTGCATCAGTGGGTGAAAATGAGTATATATAAATCAATAAATGAGTATACACAAAGAACTATTTATAATACCCGAAAAACAATTTATAATACTCAAAGAACAATTTATAATACTCAAAAAATAATTTATAAATGAATAATTAATAAATAAGTAATACCCAATGAACAATTTATAATTTCGAAGAATAATTGACTAATACCCGAAAATAACTGAGTAATACCCCAAGAACAAATTCAAATAATACTAAAAAAACAACTTGTCAATATCCTAAGAACAAGTCTAAGTAATACCAAATAAAAATAAGTCTAAGTAATACCCCAAGAACAACTCATCAATACTCCATGAACAAGTCTAAGTAATACCCCCAACAAGTCTAATTAATACTCCAACAACAAGTCTAAGTAATACCCCAAGAACAACTCACTAATACCACAATTTACTAATACTCGAAAAACAAGTTAGTAATACCCCAAGAACAAGATTGTAAGACCCGAAAAACAAGTTTAAGTAATACTCCAAAATCAACTTACTAATGACTCAATTGCCAAAAAAACACATAGTACAACTGTAGCGTGTACTTCGTTTTTTCAAAAAATCAAATTAAAATCAAAATTGAACTTAAAATCAAGGTGTATTTTATGCACTTGGATGCACATAATTTTTTGTGTTAATATAATATATGGAATAAGTAGTGTGTGAGATCGTCTTCATAACATGAGATCAATATAAAATATATCACGTATTAATTAAAGAGTGGTCACTTTTCAAGAGTGATAAAGTTTAACTAAAAATAATATTAATATTTTTGTTAAAAGTGTCTATCACTTTTTACAAATATATTGTCACATTTTTTTATAATTCCATTACTTTTCTTTGTTAGTCTCATGTGTCATGAGACAATTTTACATCATTCTTTTTACTATATGACTTATGAATTCATGCAACCCCAATCTAATTATAAAGCAAGGGTAAAATTGTCAAATAGGTACATAACATCATCTCATACAAGATCGTGATATTTAATATGTAACTATTTGATTGACAAACACTTGTTTGAAATGATTGCGTATAATTCACATGCATGATAATACATCAAATAAGTAAAATCTTATTCATGATATATAGATATATTAAATAAATTTATGTGGTATATGGATGTATTAAATAAGTCTAGGATTAGTTTTGTATGCACCAATTACACGGTGCAACTCAAGTTTATTTTTTAAAAATTAAACAGTTTATAACTGAAAAGTTAAGCAATATATTACTGAAAAGTTAAATTATAAAAGATACTACATTTTTCAGTAATAAACTGTTTAACTTTTCAGTTATAAACTGTTTAACTTTTTAAAAATAAACTAGAGTTGCACCGTGTAACTGGTGCACAGGAGACTTACTCATAAGTCTATATCTTATGAGTATAATTTTAAAAGTTTGGATGAGAATAAAATTTGTAGTTGGTATTGTCTCCATATATATATTATATGCACGTATTATGCAATTTATCAATTTCAACATATGGCCCACAACGTTAATATATTAGACTACGTATTATGCAATTTCAACATATGACCCACAACGTTTATATTATTCCTGTGCCCTCATTTTTATTTCATCAAAATTTCACAATGGGAAGTACTACCGAAATGTCAAATCTTCACCTTTGTAATAAATAAGCCAACTTCATCATTTAATAAGATCATTTGCTTTCTCCTTTTATGTGTCATTTTGTGTTTGGTAGTCGAATATATATGAAAAGAATATAACAAAAAATAAAACATTAAGACCCGGTTTGATAGATAATTAATATATATGGGTGAGATACGGTGTTAAATTAGAGTTAATATATATAGGCATTTGGTAGCATATACTATGTATTTCACGATCCATCACTATTCACGGATCGAGATTTTAAATATTTTTATCTGATTTTCACTGTTACATATGTTGAATGTATCTCACCCCATTGGTGATATTTCAAAGAAAATTGTGTGGAACTAAATACATATATCTCCTACCAAACACATGATAAAAATTAAATAATTTAAAAATATTAATTTTTTAACTATGTGCTACTAAATATTAAAATTTAATACATAAATTTCTCACTTAATTACTTAAATTTTATTATTATGTACTAATTTTATATAACCTATCAAATAGGACCTAATGGATTATGAAAAATGGCAGATAAATCGACACGAAAGCATTAAAAATGTCGTTGTATCTTTTTTATTAAAAAAAAAGGTATGAAGTATTGGCCAAAACATTGAATTAATGCTTGTTTTGAAATACCAAGTACTTTTTATAATTTAAAAAAAAAAGTGATTTTAAAAATTAATTTTACGTGATTGTGAATGGACAATAGCATCTATCAAACCTAAAGAGTTTCACACATGTGACATTATGCTCAACTTAGCTGGTATTTATAAGCACAAAAGTTCGAATAGTTGCAGTAATACCGAGTAAGACTTTTAGCTGAAACTGAAATAAACACAAAAATATATGTGTTCACAACATTTCTGGGTAAATATGTGACAAGTACGGATAAATAAATGAATGAACATAAATTTAATATTCTTATATATACACACTTATGAGATTCATGCACAATTTTTAGATTGAGAAGATGAATTTTTGCTAATTTATTCATTCTAAAACAATAACATTATTAGTTTTTACTCATTTTCTCTTTTTTTTTTTAACTTTTGTTAAAATATAATTATTATTTTATTAACTAATAATAACAATATAATACTATAATTACTTAAAAATATTATTTTAACAAAATTTACTTAAAAGTATTATTTTAACATAAATTACATTCACGTCTGCTTCTTTATCCTAAAATATAACACAAATTTATTATTCATTAATTTTATTTTTTCCATTCCATTTATTTTCTTTATCCAAATTTATCAAATATTTTCAAACCGAAAATGAATATGGTTCTAAAGGATAGACGTGTTTTTTTTTTCAGGTTTGGGAGCCAAAATCAATAATGGCAGTAATCGAATATAAAATAATAATAATAATAATAATAATACAATAATAATAATTATAATAATAATAATAATAATAATAATAATAATAATAACCTTACGTGCTATACAGGGATCAATTTAATTAAAAAATTCAACTAAAAAAAATCATTTTTGGATTTTGCTGATGAAGACTTCTCGGAGAAATCATGTAGAATCTAGAAAGGAACCAGGTGACCGAACAGGTAATATGAAGTACAAGGTTGTCAGCATAAGGTACAACCTTTTTGGAAGCGAGAATTTCCTTATAATGAATGAAATGAAAAAGTAATGCGATCTGCGCTTGACCTCGTCGAACGTGTTTTTTTTTTGTCTACTAAATAAAATCATTTTACTAATTCCATCTCTGAAAATTTAAATTATTTTTGTTGTAGTTAGTTCGTATTCGTACCATAAAAATTTGTAAACTTCAACATAAAAATATTCTTTAAGATTTTTATTTATAAAATTTTTAATTTAATAATCTTCACACTATACAATTTATTCATTACAATTTTCTTTAATTTAGGTGCCGAAAAAGTACCGCAAGTTATGAGGCTCAAAAGTATTACTCCCCAGTCCCGTTATAAATTGTTCGTTGCTTTTGGGCACACAGATTAAGATAGAGTGAAAATGTATAAATGATGTAATAGAAAAAGTGAAAAAATATAAGTGATGTGATGAAGAAAAGTGAAAAAATAATAAAAATAGTGTAAAAAGTATGAAAAATAATAATAAAAAAGTGAATAGTAGTTTTCAAAAAAGATAAAAAAAACAAATGAACAACATACAGTGGGACAAACGAAAATGACAAAATGAGTTATTTATAGTGGGACGGAGGGAGTACTATAATTTAAAAACTATATTGAACTATAGAAAAAGATAAAAACTTGTATAAACCCAAATTCATGGCGAACTCTATATTATCACTGTTATATATATTCACTATCACTGTTATGCATATACACTATAACTGTTTAAAAAATTAAATATATTTTTATAAGAGTGATAATATGCATGAGTAACAGTGAAAATGATTATACATAACCGTGATGAGTTCATGTGAACTCAAGTTCACAACAAACCTACTCATAAAAAATTTCATCCACAATAAAAATTGGAATAAATTTAATATTTTTTATTAAGTTGGGTTTTTTTTGGATAAGATTGCAACAATATAAATTTTTTTTATCACAATTCTAGACATCTTAATTAGATTGAAGTCTGAGGATATGTATTATAAGTTAATATTTCATCTATTCATTTCTAAATTTCTCATTTATCCACTTGAGCATCTCACTCAAAGGTTCTTATTTTTTTAATTGGTTATGAGATTTCTATATATACTATTTTTTTTCCTAACATATACTATTATTTATACTTTTTTCACATTTGATACTATTAATTTTAATTTTCGTGTAAAAAATAATTGAGAATTATAAAAACTTGTGTGAACATGAGTGTATATCATACACTTGAATTTTGAATTCAATTTTGATTTTATGATTTTTGAAAACACTCGAATACTAGTAATTAATTTTTCGAAAACACTCAATACTAGTAATTTATTTTTCTTGAAGTATTTGTTAGACTTGTTCTTGGAGTATCACATAGACTTGTTTTTGGGATATTGTATAAGTTGTTCTTTAGGTATTACTTAGACTTGTTCTTGTGGTATTAGTGAGTATTTCCTTTAGGTATTATTGACTTGTTATTGAGGTATTACTTATACCTATTTTTTGGGGGTATTACTTATACTTGTTCTTTGTGTAACACTGAATTGCTCTTCAAGTATTAGTCAATTGTTTTTGAGATATTATTAAATTATTCTTACAGTATAACTTATTAATACTTGGGGTATTGTTGAATAAAGTATTGAATATTACTAGTTGTTTTTTGGGTATTATCTAGTTGATCTTTGAATAATATTAATAAATTATTTTTGGTATTACTCAAAAAATAAATATTTTTGTTATACTAGTACGTAGTTCAAAGAATATAATACATATATTAATTAAATGCACACATTTTATAAAAATAAGTTTTATTTATCATACTGAAAACACACTTTAAATTAATAAATTACTATTAATTTATACATAGTTTGTTATAATTATTTTACAACAAATTATTACATTGTTGAATTATATGTTTGATAATCATGGAGCCCAGAGTTCATATTTCAATTGTCACCGAACCAGCACTAATTCTTAATGAAAATAAAAAAAGAAATAAAACAAAAGAGATGAAGTGAAGATAAAAAAGATTTGGAAATAAGAAATGGAAGTATCAAAATACCGAAATAGTAATTGAAAGGAAAGTAATGTGACAATATATTAGAAAAGAAAAGGTACAACGAGACAAAAAGAATATAAAATACCTTAAAATAATAAGAAATAAATAGGTATAAGGAGTAGTTAGGAAGAGCCAACTTAAAAAATAAACAAAAAGAAATCTTTTTCCGGGCACATGAATTTATATTTTTTCCAAAAAATAAATTTAAGTATATATATAGTATAACCTCTATAAATTAATAACCTTGGACCATAAAATTTTATTAATTTAGAGATATTAATGTGTATATATCGATGAATTAATATTTTATTAATCAAAAGATAGATTTTTTAAATTCAACAAATTTAGTACATGTGTATTGAAAATAAATGAATTCATATATGTTTCATTGATTATATTCATGCATTAGTCTTCTTTATAACTAACTAAATGTATTTAGTATAATATCAATTTATTGTATACAATTAACTATTATATTCATGGACGCATGTATCAAATCTATGAAATTATTTAAATATACATTCAATAACATTGGAACCAAGAAAGGCGGCCTAAGTACGACAACAACTTTTCACAATTTTTTGTTGCAGCTAAAGAACTCGACACTGAAACTCTTTGCTGCAATTAAAAAAGTTATAGATGAAATCCAATTAGATTTAAATTTTTTTAAAAATCAAGTAACAATAAATTTATATTTTAACAAATTACCATAATATTTATAATTTAAATATTTATGTTATTAGTTTAGAATTTTAATGGAACCTAATATTATAAAGAGATTTTTCGAAAAATTATTATTCTATTATCTTATCGAATTTGATGATTTTTTTAGAAAGGCCCGAATAAAAATATTTTTTTTTATTTTAAAAGATTTATTAGTTTATAAATATTTTACTGTACTCTTATAATTTTTTTTAATCGGTAAATGTTAGTTGTAAGTAGTTAGAAGTTAATTCACTAAATCTCCTTACACTCCATATCTCCAAGTCCAACCTTATATCTCCTTCTTAATTCGTTCCCAAAAGGAATCGAACCCAGGTTGAACACTGATCACAAATATGATTGCTAATCACAAATATGATGGAACTAGGACTTCAAATCTTCTCCATTAACAAAAGAAGCAATCGCTTGTAACTAATTACTATTCTCTCCGTCCTCATTTCTTTTTATAAAAAGTAAAATATATAAATATAAAGTTAAATATAAAATATAAAAAGTATAATTTATTAATTTTTATGAGTATGAATATTTTAAAATATAAAAAAGGTTGAAACGTAAAAAAAAAAATATGAAAAAAAGAATAGGAAGAAAGGAGTATATATTTCACAAATTAAACAAATAATAACTAAAATTTGAGAAATCATATTCGGATTTAAAAAATGGTATCCTAATGCTAATTAAGTCAATATTAAGTTAGAGCAACTCCAACCCTGCGCTATGCGCCAGGGTAGAGATAAATTTTACCTCCAACCCAGCGCTACAATTCAGCGCCACATGAGAGTTGTGAATAGTGTCGTGCTGATTCTAGCGCGTACTGTTCACCCGCACTATATTTTTTTAATATAATTTTATTTATGTAATATTTTCTAATACTTTTAAATTTAAATTGCAATATTTTTAGGTTTAAATTATAATTATATAAATTAAACTTATTAAAAATTAAGAAAAATATGTGTAGCGCAGAATGTAGTGCGAACTGTTGGAGATGAATTTCAAATTTTTCGCCACTCTAGCGCGAACTCTGCGCTAGAATGACACAAACGGTTGAAGATGCTTTAACTGAATATGTATTCAATCTAACTCTTTTATTGAATATCATGGAATAACTTAAGTGGCTAGAGTCCCATCATTTATGACTAAGAGCGCTTTCATAATTGTAAATGATACTACTTCTATTCCGGAGTAAATTATACACTTTTTTTTTTCTGTGCATCACACAATAATCTATACACTCTAAAATATATATTGATTTGTATTTATGCTCACAAAAATATACATATATTTATAAATATATCAATACCGTAATAAAGAAAATTATTTTCTTAATTCGTGTAAACAAAAAATTGTGCAAGTTTCTTAAATACTTCCTCCGTCTCAAAGGTGTTTTCACCTTTGGGATGACACATTTTTTAAGAAAAGTGGAGTATTACTACTGTGTAAAGTTATATTATTGAAATAATGAGATTCGTTGGATTTTGAGGATAAAGTTAAAGTAATAATTTTCATTTATAGGGTGTGAAAACAATTGTTGGACAGACAGAAAAGAAAAGTATAAAAATAATTATGGAACGGAGGGAGTAGCGTTTTTTTTCTATCCATGAAGATTAATAGGGGGAGGGGGGAGAAAGCACAACACTATATTCCCCTCGTTTCCTCTACACCTTTTTTTTTCCAGGACATAATAACTTTTATTTATAAAAAATATTTTCATAATATGTATTTTATTTTTATAAAATTTTTATTTATTGATTTTAAAAATTAACAAATTAACTTTTTAAAAATGTATATCACTTTAAAATATAAAAGTTAAAAGTAAATGAAAATAGCAATAGTAAAAGAGGAATTAGAATATTTAACAGGATGCAACTTTTAATGTGACACATTGAATTATGTCATCCATTAATTTTCTTTATAGAAAAAAACAACTGAAAAATTATACAAGAATTGCACAGAGATAACAGAAAAATCGCACAAAACCATTTTTATATAAAAAAAAACATAATAAACAATATATTTCAAAAGAAATATGCATTTTGCCAAATAAAAAAAAATCCCGTGAAACTCGGCTTCACCAATATATTTATGTCCAACCAACAACAAAGAAAATGGGCACCACATAAAAAGAAAAAAGAAAAAAAGAAAAGAAATGAGAGAGAGAGAGAGAGAGACAGCCGGCGGAAAAGATTGAAACCCAGTCACGACACCGACAAAACAGGTTTTTGCAGGCGCCACGTGTCGCCTTGTGGTTTCATGGACCACTTACACCCGGGGGACCTCATGGGAGCACGCGCCTAACAGCTGAATCCACTGCATATCCCCCCTGTATCTATATGTATGTGTGCATGATTATCTCTCTCTCTCTCCGATTTAGCCAGGTCCTTTTTGAGTGGTGCAGCTGCGGCTGCGCTGCCAGGAGGGCGGCGGCGCCAGTCGCTGATGGCGGTGGTTCATCATAAGTGTGGGCCACACCTGGTGGGCGCTGCTAGTGACTGGTGGGCCCCGCTCGGAGTTGTGATTCTAGGTTGGTCCCCACTCGGAGTTTGTGATGCTAGGTTGGTCCCCTGTGACTAGTGCCATCACTCCCTTCTTCGTTAAGGTAAACTTGTGTTTGTAGGTATTTAATGAAATCACTTTTTAACAATGAAAAAAAATAAATTCTTAAATATGAACTTCGTATTACAAAATAGTTTATATCATTAAACTGATTTATATAATATCTTCCATTTTAATATGTACCAAATTAATTACGAGGCTCTTTTTAGAATTATACAACCCGTTCGGTTTTTTTTTTTTTTCAAAAAACGTATTAAAAATAAAATAAAATATGTGAGTGTGAAATTAATTAATAAAATATAAAAAATATATTTTATTGATTATTGTGAGTGTAATTTTTTTTTTTAAATAAAAAAATGAGTTGGTACATCCCAAAATAAAAAAATAAGGAAAAAAAAGCTGTGACGGAGGGAGTCTTATTACTCCGTCAACCCCAATTTAATTTTCAAAGGATATAGAGCATATAATTTTTAAAAATTGAGATATATAAATGTAAAGGTAAAATAGAAAGTGTAAAAATTATTTTGAAACGGAAGAAATAGATATTCTAATGGGTCAACATAATTCTATTTTATAGTGAGCTTTTTGAATGGGTAAAGTAGAAAAGGATCTTATTCTACTCAAAGATTATTTTCATTTTTTACATCCTATAATTTCTTTTACACTTAAAAAAATAACTCATGCGCAAAAGTTAATACAATGTCTTTTTTTTTTTTATTCAAATTTTTCACATTAAATTTCATCTTTTTTAATATCAAGTCACTTCATCTATAAAAATTATTCTGCGATAGAGAGAAGTATTAAAATCAGTTTAAATATGGATTCTTAATTTGTTTGAAATATAAAAATCTTAATATAAATGTATATTCTTAATTTGTTTGAAATATGAAAATGTTTATGTGTATTTTGGTAAAGAACAAGTATTTGATAAAGAGTTAGTCTTGTATGCACCAGTTACACCATGCAACTCAAGTTTATTTTTAAAAAATTACACAAAATACTACTGAAAAGTTACACATGTTATTATTAAAAAGTGTATCTTTAATGGTGTAACTTTTCAATAATAATTTGTGTAACTTTTCAGTAATAAATTGTGCAACTTTTTAAAAATGAACTTGAGTTGCACAGTGTAACTGGTGCACAAGAGACTTACTCTTTGATAAATCAATTTCACTATAAAATAAATTTATTATGTCTATAAATTATAATCCTACATTTATCTTATTTAAGGATGTAAAAGTAAAAAATTGATAATCGACGTTTTCTGGCCTAAGAAGCCGCCTATTTTTATTTTTAATTAAAAAAAATATATAGATAATTATAGAGTCGTTTAGGCCCAAAAACACCATAGTTTATTACAACGTGTATTACAATGTTTCCAATAGTTTTACTGATTTAATCACTTTATCTTTGACAGTAAATTTTCTAACTCTATCAAATAATTATCTTTACTCTTTATTTTACTTATATTAATTATTATTTCTTTACTTTTCATTATCCTCATACTTCATTTTATTTGCTATTTAAAAATATTAGTCGTTTACATCACATATTATAATCATAATCCCTAAACTTCACAAAATTTCAACATGATTTTTCTTTTTTAGAATGAAGGGAGTATTGTATATATATATGATTCATATAATACTCTTATATTTAAACTCACGCATATATCTACGAGAACATAATTCGTGTATGCAGGAAGTATTAGTTATTTTATAGAAAATTTTATTTAATGCTTTTATTATTTGATAAAAATAATTAATATATTAAAAATAGAATGGAGTTTCACAAGAAATTGGTATGCAATAGATTTATATAAAATTTTGTACCAAAATTATTTATAATAAATTTATTATGAATTATTTTAATATATCAAATATTTTATCAGTAATATTAAAATTTTCATTTGGAATATAAAAAATTAAGGTCATTTATATTATATTATGATTGTTGTATAATTTTTAATAATTTTTTTGATATTTTTATTAAAATATTTAATCTATCAAGATAATTTTTATAAATTTATCATTAATTACTTTTATATAAAATTTTAATAGTAAATTTATTGTTGATTGCTCTTGGTGACATAGTAACAGATGCCAGGTAATGACAAAGCCTATGTACACGTATTCATTTAATAATCAATGATGTTGTGCGTGGGACACACTTGAATTTCTTTTTGTGTTTTTTGTTATTTGTTTTACACTTTTACTTTATATATATATATATATATATATATAAAGATAATAATAAAAATATTGGATTTAAACTTTTACTAAAATAAGTAAACTTTTGTCACTTGTGAAATTCCACCCGCTCTATAGAATAATGAGTTAATGATCTAAACTTATAGTTTGACTAAAGATTAGCAATGGAATAATCTCGCATGCACCGAGTAGATAATACATATATTCAATAGTTAAAATTATTTATATTAATAAATATGAATAGATTTATTATAGGTCAAATAATTTAAAATTAACCTAAATGAATTTAATGTTCAGAAAAGCCCAATAATCTAATCAGAATTCATGGACCCATTTCGACATTGGACCCACATCCTTGGATCAGCAGCAACTAATGTCATAGAGGTGCAGATGCGAGTGCCATATGATATGGGTGCAGAGATCGTGCATTTTTCAAAATTGTATAATACGATTCGGCAAGATACGTCTACTTATATTTATTTTATTAATATATAATAACCTATGATAAATTAAAAATATAAAGAAAATTAATCAAATATGCAACAAACAACAATTAAAATTAAATATCATCAACCGACATAAATCATAATAAAAACTTCAATATATCAATTAAATAAAAAATTTAATTAAAATTAATATTTTCTCTATCCATAAAAAATATGTTCATTTAATTATACGTTTTATGAGATATAGTGGAGAATATTAAGTGATATTGTAAGGTTCGTTATGAATAAAATGATTGTTTATGAAATATATCAGATTTACTTTCCAGTCCACATATAATGACAAAATTTTGTTATTTTGTTTTAGTTATTATTATTAAATTATTTTAATTTTAATATTAAATTTTAAAATATTACACAAATTATCCCAATTTTTTTATAAAAATATTGCAATATATATTCGAGACGCATATCCTTGGACATGGATACATGCTTTCATCTTAATGTTTTTTTTTTAAATGGATATGTCATGTGGTGTATCGGGATGCGAATCCGATATGAAACGCATTTGCACCCGTATTTCCTGCGTATCCGATACTACATACCTGCAAATTTTGAAAAATTCATGGAATAGAGGCAACGACAAAGTGACCTCGTCGAAGTTGTGATGACGATAGAAGACGACTTGGGGACGATGTCTCAAGAATAGTGTTGTCCGATGATGAAGTACTGCGACGACAATAATGACGAGGCCAAGCGACCTCATCTAATAGAATATGACTTCTATAGAACAAGGAAACTCGTCCATTTTGCCACTACCTGCCACAACGGCATATTTCAGGAGCACTGTCATCCTTGACCAACGTGTCACCTTTGTATTGAGTTTGACACTGTTCAAAGGACAGATCCCTTACACCCCTTGTATAGGCTCTAGGCCCATCATACACACGTTGGGAACCACTTGAGATGACGTCCCACACTTATTTGTAAACCTATAAATAGGGCAACTAAGGTCTCAAATAACAAGACACAACTTCAAGTCCAAATTCACAACAAACTTTGACAAATCTTTTTTTCTTTATTGTTTTTTTACATTTTCCTCTAAGTTCTTTATAGTTCTTAGAATATTTAGTTGATCTGGTTTTCTTAGCCACATAAAAAGCTCTAATCCTTGATCCATCTTAGAGTTACCACCAACAAGATTATACTGAGTTGTTTATATTGAAAAGTATAATCTGATTATACTAAAAAGTTTACACTGTTATCGGTTTCCAATTTAATTTTTCTTTGTAAGCAATCTATACTTTTTAGTATAATGAGTTCATACTTTTTAATGTAAATAATCTCTATTATTGAGTGTGTGCATCATACACCAAGTGCACGAAACATTCTCTTTATTAATTACTAGTTGAGAGCTAATGGTGTTATTTTAAAAAAAATTATCGGCCAATAGCTGAATAAATTTAACTTTTGATATATTTGAACATTTTAGGGGTGATAAGATGGATGCAAACCAGTCAAAAAAAAAATTTCCCCAATTTGCAGAGTTAGATATTTTTCGAATTCATTCAACAATATTGCTCATTTTGAAGCATTTGTTAGTTATCCAACATTGGGACAGAGACACGTAAATAAATATGGTATGATGTAGAGATAAAATTATTTTATCTTAGGTATAGCTCGTAATTATTATTGTATAGTAAAATAATCAATTCTTTAACAAAATAATTAATACTAATAAATTAATTATATAATTAATGGAACAACTATCCTGTTTAAAATTATACAAATGTACAAATTAATTACTAGCCAGATATACTGGTTCACATAAAAATAAAAAGAAATCAATTATTTAAAAATATGTTTTGTGTGAGATCGTCATGAGACCTGCACTTATAAATAAAAATTACTACTTTTAAAAAGTTAATTTTTTTGGAAATTGGTTTGGAATATGGGTGGTTGACCCAAGTTTGACCAATTTTATCATGATGTTCCATTGGTGAAAAATGGTATTAAGTTGCAAAATATTAATCTACGTTCGGAGTAGATGAATTTGGGATATTAATTTGCTCAAAACCAATTTCGGGTGAATGAGATATTAATACATGAAGTTAGCAACTTAAACATGTTGAAGAAAGAAAATAAGGGAGAAAATATGGAAATATTCCTTTGTCCCACATAGGAAAATGTGAAGGCTTTGGAGTCCCTTATATGTAGACTTGTGTACAATAGAATTAATAATATTCTATGGTCTACATGTTGGTGCCTTAAGGTTAGCCCGAAGGGCTAACCCAAAGACCCACATGCTACACCCGCACGGGCTCGGGCACGCGCACGTCACACATAGTCGCATTGGGCGCTTTAGTGGCGCACTTTGCACTTCGCATCGTCACGAGGAACCTTTAATTTTTGGAATGGGTCGCTCGATCAAGGCTCAGTACGTGGGTGTACGGACCGTGGCGTCGGTTCGGTTCGGCTGGTACGGGTCGGACTCTTGTGGATCGAACCCGGGTTGCCCATCTGAGAATCAGAATGGGCGCGCATCCAGTGGGGTTCGACCCTGAGTTAGACAAGCGCGGATCAGATTCAGGGTGCAGCCAACGGGTGCGATCAGAGCCCTTGAAAATCAAGAGGTGTGATCTAAGGGCTCAGATTCTAAGGTTGGAAAAGATGCAGCCCTTCACCAAAAGACACCACATCTCTTCAATTATTATAAATAAGACCCCAGTGTTCATTCCAGATTTCATTCACAACCAAAATAAGCCTTCTCCTCTCTAAAAGCATTCAAGCATTCTAAGTGTGCATTAGAGTCGTGTCGGGAGTTTCGGATACCTATTTTGCGATTCGCCGATAACTTATGATTTGTAGTGCAACAATCTGAAGTTCTAAAGTCGTTGTATCTTGGGGACGGTTGTCTACGATCCGTATTGCACCAGTGTACGGGGGCAATAACGTCTTACGGAGAGCGAGTGAAACTCGTGCCTCGATTTTGTGTTTCTAAGTCCGTGTCAACATTTTCATCTTCCCATACACACTCCACAATTTTCTAACAATCGTAAGACGTTATTTCGTGTATTCGAAGATGTCTACTTCATCAACTCCTACCCTTCCTCCTGCTCACTCGGAGAAACCGGCCAAGTTTGTCGGTACTCATTTCAAGAGATGGCAATCAAAGATGCTGTTCTACCTAACTACTCTCAATCTCTCAGGATTCTTGAGGGAAGATCCTCCTGCTGTGGAGGAGGGGAGCGACGACCAAGACCGGTTGAATGCTCGAGATGCATGGAATCACAGTGATTTCCTATGCCGAAACTATATCTTAAATGGTTTAGACGATACCATGTATTCCGTCTATGCAACCTTCAATACCGCCAAGGAATTGTGGGGGTCTTTAGACAAGAAGTACAAAACAGAGGATGCCGGCACAAAGAAATTCATTGTCGGACGGTTCGTCGACTTCAAGATGATCGATTCGAAAACGGTCATAGAACAAGTTCGAGAGTTGCAATTAATAATCCATGAGATTCATGCTGAGGGAATGCAACTTTCAGAATCCTTTCAAGTAGCTGCCTTGATAGAGAAGCTACCGCCTCTTTGGAAGGATTTCAAGAACTACCTCAAGCACAAACGTAAAGATATGGGCCTTGAGGACTTGATCGTGAGACTAAGGATTGAGGAAGACACCCGAAAATCTGAAGTCAAGAACGACAAGAAAAATGGAGAGGCACGTGTGAATTTGGCTGAGTCCGGGAAGGGCAAAAAGAGGAAACATGCTGGCAAACAACAGAAACCTACAAACAAATGGTTTAAAGGTAACTGTTATAATTGTGATAAACCCGGACACAAATCAAATGAATGTCGACAGCCAAAGAAGGCCGATCAGAAGCAGCATCAGAATCAGGACAATCTTGCAGAGCACAAAGCCCTGAATGAAGGAATGTCTGAACTTGATCTATCTGCAGTCGTGTTTGAGGAAAATCTGATAGATAATCCGAGGGAGTGGTGGGTTGACACAGGGGCTACCCGTCACATCTGTTCAAACAAAGACCTATTCTCCACCTATCAACCAATCAATGGAAGAAAGCTCTTCATGGGTAACTCCACAACATCAAACGTAGTTGGATTGGGAAAGGTGGTGCTGAAGATGACCTCGGGAAAAGAACTAACTCTTGTGGATGTGCTGCATGTCCTGAATATTCGCAAGAACTTAGTCTCCGGTTCCTTGTTGAACAAAGCCGGATTTAAGTTAGTATTTGAAGCTGATAAATTTGTACTGACCAAAGGTGGTCTATTTATTGGAAAAGGTTACCTTGAAAAGGGCCTCTTCAAAATGAATGTACTAACTGTAAAGCGTGACATTAAGCGCAATATTAATGAAAGTAGTATTAATTACTTGGCTGAGTGTTCTAATTTATGGCATGGTAGATTAGGACATGTAAATCAAAATACACTACGATACTTGGTGTACTTAGATTTACTCCCTGCAATGGAAGTGGATTCACAAAAGTGTGAGATCCGTGTTGAGGCAAAATTGGCTAAAACACCATTCCATTTTGTGGAAAGAAGTACTACACCTCTAGAACTTATTCACACTGACATATGTGATTTGAAGTTTGCACCAACTAGAGGTGGTAAAAATTACTTCATAACATTTATCGATGATTGCACAAGATATTGTTATGTGTATCTTTTGAAGAACAAAGATGAAACTATTAAAGCTTTCAGAAATTATAAGAATGAGGTTGAGAATCAACTTAGCAAAAGAATCAAAAGGATTCGAAGTGATAGAGGTGGAGAGTATGTTGCTCCGTTTGAAGAATTTTGTGCACAAAATGGCATTATTCATCAAACTACTGCTCCATACTCACCTCAATCAAACGGCGTTGCAGAACGCAAAAATATAACTCTAAAAGAGATGATGAATGCTATGTTGATTAGCTCAGGCCTACCCCAAAACATGTGGGGGGAAGCAATACTATCAGCTAACCACATTCTTAATAAATTACCACACAAGAAGAGGGATAAAGCTCCATACGAGTTGTGGAAAGAAAGAAAACCTTCCTACAATTACCTCAATGTGTGGGGGTGCCTAGCTAAGGTTGAAGTACCTAAGCCAAAACAAGTGAAAATAGGGCCCAAAACTGTTGATTGTGTCTTCATTGGATATGCTCACAATAGTAGTGCATATCGATTTTTGGTGCACAAATCTGACGTTTCTGAAATGAACACAGGAATGACTATTGAGTCAAGAAACGCTGTGTTCTTTGAAGACATATTCCCTAAGAAGAATAGGGAAGAAATAAGTTCGCGTAAGAGAACTTATGAAACTGCTAATGGTTCACTTGAGGTTGACAAAGAACCCAAGGTTGATGAGGAACCAAGACGCAGTAAATGAGCAAGAAAAGAAAAGTCATTTGGACCAGAGTTTCTTTCATATATGATGGAGAATGAACCCAGGACAATTCAAGAGGCATTGTCCAGTCCAGATGCACCTATCTGGAAAGAGGCTATAAATAGTGAAATTGAGTCCATCATGCACAACCATACTTGGGAGTTGGTTGATCTTCCTCTAGGTTGTAAACCGTTGGGATGCAAGTGGATCCTAAAAAGGAAGTATAAATCAGATGGATCAATTGACAAATATAAGGCTCGTCTAGTGGCAAAAGGGTTCAAACAAAAGGAGGGATATGATTTCTTTGATACATATTCTCCTGTTACAAGAATTACATCCATTAGAGTTCTCATTGCTATAGCAGCACTGCATGATCTCGAGATTCATCAAATGGATGTGAAAACAACATTCCTGAATGGGGAATTGGATGAAGAAATATACATGGAACAACCTAAAGGGTTTGTTGTGCCTGGACAAGAGAAGAAAGTGTGCAAACTTGTAAAGTCCTTATATGGACTCAAACAAGCACCTCTCCAATGTCATGCGAAATTTAATAATGTAATGTTATCAAATGGTTTCAAAACCAATGAGTGTGATAAGTGTGTTTACATTAAAGGCACTCAAAAGGAATACGTGATAGTATGTCTATACGTGGATGACATGCTAATAATGGGGAGTAATCATGACATAATTGTGAATACTAAGAACATGTTGAAGAAAAACTTCGACATGAAAGACATGTGTCTTGCTGATGTAATTCCAGGAATGAAGATTTCTAGAACCTCGGATGGAATTGTCTTAACACAATCTCATTATGTTGAGAATGTACTTAAGAAATTTGATGTGTTTGACTATCCCCCGGCTAATAACCCTATGGATGTCAGTCAACACTTAGCAAAAAACCGAGGAGACCCAGTGGATCAACTGAAGTATGCAAGAATCATCGGAAGTCTGATGTACTTGATGAATTGTACTCGACCTGATATAGCATATTCAGTAAGTAAACTTAGTAAGTTCACAAGTAACCCCAGCAAGATTCATTGGACAGCTCTGATAAGAGTGCTTAGGTATCTAAAACATACGCTAAATTTTGGAATCTTGTATACAAAATATCCAGCAGTATTGGAAGGATATGCTGATGCGAATTGGATATCAGATTCAAAAGACTCCAAATCCACCAGTGGGTATGTATTTACTATCGGTGGAGGAGCAGTGTCTTGGAAATCCTCTAAACAAACTTGTATAGCTCGTTCCACAATGGAATTGGAGTTTATAGCTTTGGACAAAGCCTGTGAGGAAGCAGAATGGCTTCGGTATTTCTTAGAGGATATTCCTTGTTGGACTAAACCGGTGCCTCCCGTAATGATACATTGTGATAGCATGTCTGCTATTAGGAGGGCACAAAGTCACATGTACAACGGTAAATCTAGACACATTCGAAGGAGACACAATACCGTTAGACATTTGATCTTAAGTGGAGTAATCTCCATTGACTACGTGAAGTCAAAAGAAAATATCGCGGATCCGCTAACCAAAGGCATAAATAGAGATAAAATGTGTACCGCGGTAAGGGGAATGGGGCTAAAACCCACACATTAAAGGGTGTTCATAGCGGTAACTCAACCATGATGACCGGAGGATCCCAAGAACTTGGTTCAATGAGACAACTAAGTTATGAAGCACTCAAGAATGCACTTGAAAAATCATTCTCAGCTCATTCTCGAACCCGCTTGTTGAGCAATTTATATAACCGAATGATTTATGTGGCTAATTTATACGTAGAAAATCACTCAATCAATAATCTAAAGATGTAATTTTGATTAGTAATAGGAGTTATAATTGGAAAAGTAGAGAGAGGAATTGTGTATTGTATTTCTTGTATTTTGGAAATGGAATCCTTACAAATGAGGTTTTTCCTCTTATTTATATCCCTCTAAGGATGAGGTGGCCTCTTTTTAAGCCATATGGCTTGTGGGGGTGACAAGTGTCCTCCACTTGTCGCCCCCTCCAAGCTTTGTCCCACTAACTCTAGCCTTCAACAATCCGGACCTTTCATACAGGTCCTTTGGACATCTTGTGTCTTCTTCCCCTTGAAAGAGAGACGGACAATGTAGCGAGCAATGGGGCGAGCAGCCGGGCGAGCAGCATGGGCTTATCCTCTAAACTTGCTGCCTTGTTATATTCAGGCTAAAGACGACCATCTGGGCGAGCAAGTGGGTGAGCATTGGTGCGAGCAACTGGGGAAAGGCCACGTAGGCTCGTTGCTTTGACACCTTTAACCTCGAGCGAGCATGTGGGCGAGCAGGCGAGCGAGCATATAGGCGAGCAGCTTATACCTTCTTGCCATTTTATACTTGGTTCTTTTCTAATCCTCAAGCTTATCTCAAGCTTAGATCCTTTTATCAACATTTGCCCCCCAGTATATATTTTGATTTGACATCAAAGTATATGCTGGAATTGATCTTACACTATGTTAGTAAGCAACTGGGCGAGAAGCTTAGCGAGTAACGTGGTGCTCTCCCCGGAGCTCGCCCTCCTGCTCGCCCTCTCTCTCCTCAACATTTAAGGCAACTCCCCTGAAAATGAGGCACCTCCTCGTTTCGTGCGCCAATCAGTCACATGAAAAGACGTGCCCTTTCAGAAACTTTTCAAATGTTTTGCAACTTGGTCCCTGAGATTCTTTTCCCTCTTTCACTTTGACCCGAACATATAAATAGGGTTTCTTAGCCACTATTCATCTTCTTCTTCATTTACCCTTATCCTCTGAAAATTTTCCGGCACTCCGATCTCTGATCTTTCTCCGACGACTTTGGCGATCTTCACTGATTCCGGCGATCGGTTTTTGCAACTCAATATCCCAGGTAGTTTCTCAATTCCTTTCATCCTTTGTTCACATTACCTTCATTTTATTTTAATATTTTGCATGTCTACTTTATAAACTTGTTTGCCGGATTTTCTGATTGAGATTTTGTTGACGACGCCCACCATCCTTAGTTAATCACACCCTAGGGTCAACCCTGTCTTTACCTCTTTCTTCCTGAATCCATGTCGTCATCCTCGAGCCGGACGATTTCTCACCGGAATCCGGGCAAACGGCCCATGGTGGAGAATGTAGAGGAGGGCGGTCCGATTGCGGGCCTGTCCTCGGTTCATTTGGCGGGATCCGACTCTGCGGTTGAGGAGGTGAATTGGTTCTTGGCGAGAGAAGGCGAGCAGGCCTGCGAGGAGGCTGGCGAGCATCCTTGCGAGCACACCGGCGAGCAACCGGGCGAGCAAGAAATCGAGCAGCCCATTGCTCGCCCAGAGGGGGATGACGCGGAGGACGTCGAAACACTCTCCAGCAGTGGCGATAGCGACGACTCTATCACTGAGTGGTTCGAGTCTGTTAGCTTCCCCCTACCGCATATGTCTGAGAGGTTCATCCCTGAGGGTATTGCACAGGAGTTCGATTGGAGAGCGTACTACGAGCGGTATGCTGCTGACTTCCCAACACCGCCTCGGCAATATCGGGAATTTGAAAGAGATGATCGCACACCCTTTAAGGCGAATACCATAGTGAGTGTTATTGATGAAGACGATCTTGACCATATCCGGAAAGAATATCATATTCCCTGTGACGTTACTATGTATGCTCCCCGGGAGAAAGAAAGAGCTGACCGCCCTCCGGAAGGATTGACGGCCATAAACGTGCATACGTTGGCTGCTGGTGTGACGTTACCCTTGCATCCTCTTATCGGGCGTTTTTTGGAGACAACGAGTTTAGCAATCACCTAGCTAACCCCCAACGCGTGGACATACTTGATATCGATGTGCACGGTTTTTGCCTTGGAGAAATACAAGGATCGCCTGATTCCTCAAGAGGTGAATTACACCCTCTGCCTTAGCAAGTGCTCTGAGGAGGGCCAAGGCTATTATTACCTTACGGCGAGGAGTGACATGAAGATCCTCGAGGGACTGCCAAACAAAGTGAGAGACTGGAAAGAACAATTCTTTTTCATCGGCGGTGATTGGCGGGCTCCTGACAACAATGAGGGTCTTGGGGGACGAATTATGACCCCTACTGAGTTTGGCGAGTTGCAGCGTAGGACTTGTTTACATGCTTTGAATCTTAAAACTCTTTTTTGATATTGTGTCTGATGTCTTCGTTCCTTTGTATTGCAGGTTTGATCCCTCAGCGCTGGAAGAAGACGAGCTTATCTGAGGAGTTCAAGTTTACTTGCATTCTTGTTTGCCGTCGGAACAAGAAGGACAGAACCTTTGATTACTTGAACAAATTCAGCTGCCGCGTTGCCTCGGGGTTAATTACCACCCCTCACCATCTACGAGCCCAGGTTGTTCGTCCCGCAGGTACATCTATTTTGATTCCTTGTTTAGCATTCCTTATTTTTTATGAAAAATTTTCTAACTCTCTTTGTCTCTTCATGCTTGCAGTTCCTGAAGTGTCCATTGCCATCCCTCCATCCTTCAAGACTTTAAACCAGAAATTTGGGATGACACGTACCAAGAGGGATCCCCCATCCGTGGTGTTAGCCGCTCAGATTGCCGCTAAGACTACCAAGAAGACTGGTGGTCCTGGGCCAAACACTCGATCTGCTGCCCCTCGGGCTCCTCGTACCGAGGATCGTCAAGCCCCGAGTAGTTCTCCAAGCGGTGGCACCCGGCGAGTGCTCCGAGGAGATGGTTCACGCGTTGAGCGTGAGGGTGAGGCTGCCAAGAGAGCCCGAATTACAAGATCTTCAGCCCCAGGAGGCTCGGGCCGAGACGAGGTTCCCGAGTCAACTCTTCCTGCTCCTGTTGGCACCTCCTCTGCTCCTGCCCCCATACGATCTGTTGGGCAGCTATCGGATGTCTCGATCCTTGGATGGGATCAGGATCGAGCAGTAGGGTAATACTCCACAATCCTGTAGCATACTTATACTTAACATTTTTCAGGCTTGTTTTAGACTTATTTGAATTCTTACTCAGGTACGATCCCTCACGCTACCAACACCGGAGCGCAGCTGTACATCATTTCGCACTCGCCCGTCCTCCGAAGTCTCTCAACGAGCTCAAGGGTTCTACTCGCCTTGCCGTTGAATCCACCGTTAGGCATTGGTCTCAGCCTCAAGAAGACATCGCTCAGCGCCAATCAATGACGGATAATATCCGTACGGCCATGCATCATACGAGTGGGGCTCTTTTCAGTGCTCAGCGCGCCCTTGAGCAAGCCGTCACCTTGGAGAAAGCTTACGCTGTGCTATCAAATAATGTGAAGAAAGAGAGAGATGAGGCTAAGAAGAAGATAGCTATAGCTGAGGCCAAAGCCAAGGCCTCTTTGGATGCTGAAAAGTCGGCCCTTGCCAGCTCTGAGAGGGCCCACGCCGAGGCTGAGAGTTTACGTGCTGAGGTGATGAGCTTGCGTGCTCAGTTGGAAGAGAACAGAGTGGCTCGGAGGAGGATTACCAAGTTGGAGAACGAACTCCAAACTACTCAGACCCAACTTGCCGAGCACAAAGCGGCCCACACTGACTGCTATACTCCCGAGGCTGTTGCTAACATTCGAGCCGAGTCCTCTGACTTTGGCTTCGTATATGCCTTTGCCGAGAATCTACGGGCCTATCACCATGCTGTTGGTGAGAACGAGGACCCCTGGACGGCTTTGAAGAAGGAATTCACCGACTTCCTTACCGAACGTCCTCTTAAGGAAGGTTTGGTGGTGGACATCGGGGATCTTGAAGAAATGGGAGTCGATCTAAGTGCTGTGCCTTCGACACTTAAGATCATCGGTGGAAACTATCCGCCTCTTCAGATTAACGCTGAAGCGATGCGATGGTGGACACTGAGGGTCTATCTCCCTTCGAGGTCCTCCCAGGTCTCTCTCCTTCAGGAGCCAGCGAGCAGGTGGGCGGCCAGGCAGGCGTACAGGCTGGCGACCAGGCTGGCGAGCAGGTGGGCGACCAGCCTGGCGGGCATTAATATGATGGTTTTCTTTCTTTTTGTTTCAATTGTCTTTGGAGACGTTCTTACTTTTGCTTTTTCGCCCTTGAAGGCGCCCTATATGTACTCGAACACCTTTTACCGTTTAATGCATTGACAGTTTCTCTTTTATTGGCTTTCGCTTATATTTTACTCCCGCTGTTGATACTTATGTCTTAGTTATTTAGTGCTCGCTTTTTGATGTATGGTGTTTTAATTGATTCGTCTTACTCTTCCATTTTATGGAATCGCGAATTTACACCTTATTTTTCATCTCTTTGGATGTAGGCTTATTGATTGGTAAGGACTCCCTTTTAATGGTTTTAACCTTAGGGTTAGTCTCAACACCTTGCCTTTATTGTGGACTTGTAAGTCTTTAGAGCTTATAACTTGAGACATCTTTTGATACATCAATTCGAAAGGAATTCTCTTTATTCAATAATAACTTTACAGATTCATCCACGTCTATTATGGACTTGCTTGCCCCTATACATGTTGGACAAGCAAGGTTTTCTTGAGAAATTTACATAAGTCTTCATTGGTAAAACTTCTTGAGATGTGTCGCATTCCATGTGTATGCCGAAGAACTACCTTGCATATCCTCCAGATCGTATGTCCCATTTGGCCAACTTTTTGTTACTCTGAACGGACCTTCCCATTTCGGACCAAATACTCCAGTCGGGACTGCTAATATCCTTCGCATCACTAGGTCACCGATTTGGAATTTTCTATCTTTAACCTGCGAGTTGTAGTATTTCTCGGCTCGTCGCTT
This sequence comes from Prunella vulgaris, assembly GCA_026898435.1. NCBI lineage: Eukaryota > Viridiplantae > Streptophyta > Magnoliopsida > Lamiales > Lamiaceae > Prunella > Prunella vulgaris. Next base: position 1,566,408 of record JAPKLY010000042.1, read on the forward strand.
ATAGACTGCATTTCTCACCTCTGCCGAGGTTCTTGTTTCTTCAATCAAGTCTCTCTCTACAGCCATATCATTTTCATTTGCTTCCTCGTTGTACTCGATTATCCTCCATGTCCGATGCTGGACCTCTACTGGGATGACCGCTTCCACTCCGAAAGCCATCGTGAATGGGGTCTCTCCGGTACTTGTTCTGTAAGACGTTCTGTAGGTCCATAAGACCTCCGGAAGCTCGTCAGCCCAACTCCCCTTTTTTTCTTCCAACCGGATCTTTAGGATGTGCTTCAAAATTTTATTTACTGCTTCAACTTGTCCGTTTGACTGAGGATGATATGGTGTGGAATAATGTTTCTTGATGTTCCACGATGTGCAAAAGTCTCTTAACTTATTTCCATCAAACTGCCTCCCGTTATCCGTGACTATTGACTGTGGTAACCCAAATCTGCATATCAGGTTCTTCCAAATAAAGCTTACCATCCTCTCTTGGGTTATCGTCGTTAGTGCTTCAGCTTCGGCCCACTTAGTATAATAGTCCACTGCCACTACTACAAATTTTACCCCTCCCGAAATGGGCCGATCAAGTCGATACCCTATTTAGCGAATGGCCATGGACTATATACTGACTTCAATTCTTGTGCTGGGGTGTGGATGCTTGAAGCGAATTGTTGGCACTTCAAGCACCTCTTAGCATATCTGATAGCATCTTTTCGCAGTGTCGGCCAATAATACCCTTGCCTGATGGTTTTGTAAGCCAAGGCTTGCCCCCCAGCATGTCCTCCACATATTCCTTCATGGATTTCTTTCAACACCTTCTGTCCTTCTTCTGAAGAAAGACATTTGAGTAATGGGAGTGAAATTCCTCTTTTATATAATTGTCCTTCAACCATCGTGTATCTCGCAGCCTGTTTCACAATCCGCTGTGCTTCCCATGGGTCTCCTGGCTGCTCTCCGTTGGACAAGTATTTGCAGATAGGTGTTCGCCAATCATCTGTAGACTGTTGCTGGCTATTGATTATCTGTTGCCCCCTCTTCAACACTTGATGAACATAATCAAATGTTGAAGGATTAATTAACTTTGTGACCACCACTTCTGAGATGCTTGATTCTCCGGTGCTCGTGGTTAACCGGGCTAAAGCATCTGCTTGGGTGTTCTCTAGCCGGGGGATCTGCTCAATGTATACTTGTTCAAACTTTGATATTAGGTGTGCAACGATCCTTTGGTAGATGATCATTTGTCGATCTTTCGCCTCGTACTCTCCTCGGACTTGAGATATGGTTAGCTGCGAATCTCCGAAAATCTGAAGCCTAGTTACCCCCACTGCTAATGATAGTCTCAAGCCTGCAATAAGCGCCTCGTATTCGGCTTCATTGTTGGTTGCTAGGAAATCGAACCTTATTGCTGAGGTAAACACTTGTTTGTCGGGACTTATTAGGACGACACCTGCTCCGGCTGCGGAACTTGTTGCTGAGCCGTCTACATAGAGGTGCCATGGGTAAATATGTCCCCTCGTCGGATCTTGAGGGTAGGTTAGCTCTACTATGAAGTCTGCCAGAGCCTGCCCTTTGATCGCTGTTCGGGGTGCGTATGTTATACCATACTGGCTAACCTCTAGTGACCATTTTAACAATCGTCCGGCAGTATCAGGTCTATGTAAGACTTGCCTCAAGGGAAATGTTGTCAAAACTTCTACTTGATGGTCGAAGAAATATGGCCGGAGCTTCCGCACACTCATCACCAATGCATATGCCAATTTTTTCATTGGGGAATATATCGTAATTCTGCTTCATGTAGCACCTGGCTGACATAATACACTGGCAGATGCGCCTTACTTTCTTCACGTACCAAGGCTGAACGTATGGCTACTTCCGAGGCCGCCAGGTATAAGTATAGCTTTTCTCCCGGCACCGGTTTTGACAGGATCTGGGGATTACTGAGGTAGCTCTTTATATCTTCGAACGCCTTTTGGCAAGCATCTGTCCATACGTAGTTGGTCTTCCCGGTCCTTTTGCAGGTGCCTTTGCCTTTGATAGACTCGAAGAAGGGTCTATTCTTGTCCCCAGATCGGGATATAAATCTATTAAGTGCCGCGAGACATCCGGTAAGTCGTTGAACTGCCGGTACATCCGTTGGTGGACCCATGTCTAGGATACATTTGACTTGTGATGGGTTGACTTCTATGCCCCGTTGACTTACGAGATGTCCCAGGAATTTGCCGGATTGTACCCCAAAGCTACTTTTCTTTGGGTTAAGCTTCATGTTATACGCCCTCATGATATCGAATGCTTGCTTGAGGTGCTCCAGATGGTCTCCTTTTCTAAGACTCTTCACAACAATGTCGTCCACATAGACCTCCATTGTGTCACCAAGGTGTTGGTCGAACATCTTGTTGACTAATCTTTGATATGTGGCGCCGGCGTTGATCAACCCGAAGGGCATCCTCTTCCAACAAAATAGATTTTTATTTGTATAGAAGGCTGTATGTTCTTGATCATCGGGGTGCATGGCAATCTGGTGATAACCTGCAAAGGCATCCATAAACGTCATTAGTTCATGTCCCGCCGTATTGTCTACCAGCTGGTCGATGTGGGGTAGAGGGAAGTTATCCTTTGGACATGCGGCGTTAAGATCTGTGAAGTCTATACATAATCTCCATGTTCCATTTGGTTTTTTGACTAAGACAGGGTTCGCCACCCATTGAGGACATAGTGCTTCCTTTATGAGTTTATTGTCCAAAAGTTTCTTCACCTCACCGGTCAACGCCTCATACTTGTCTGGCCCATATTTTCTCCTCTTCTGGCGAACAGGCTTCTTCGTGGGATCTATATTCAGGTGATGGCACGCGTGCTCCACTGGTATGCCGGTCATATCCTCGTGTGACCATGCAAACACATCGAGGTTTGACCGAAGGAATTCCTCCATCCGGCTTCTATAAGGTTCTTCCAATTCTGACCCGATAAAGAGTTCTAGATCCTCTTTATCTGGATCAACTTGTATGGATCTGAGCTCCTCCACTGGTGTGGCGCGTCGCTTTTTATCTTTCCACCGGGGATCATCAATTGGTCCTTCAAGGTGCGTTTCTATCTCCTCCGAGGTAGGTTCATAGCCCAACCGGGGCTCAATGTCTTATGAGGCCTCTGTCTGATCCTCCGGCGCTGCTTCCATTCCACCACTCTCTTTGGCTACGGTCACAGGATCTTGCTGGAGTGCATTATCCACCTCCATGTCTTCCGATGTTTGGTCTATTTCCATCATTTCGGTGTCTACCGAAGTGTCATCCAAATTGCTCGGCCTACTTGTGGAGGGCTGTGATGTTGGATCTTCAAACACTAACACCTGGTTCACGGGCTTTTTCAGGGTTAATAGGCATTCTCGCGCCTTCTTTTGGTCCCCTTTTACCATACCTGCACCCTTAAGAGTTGAGAATTTGATACAATAGTAGTAAGTGGAACATGCAGCTTTAAATTCAGAAATGAAAGGGCGGCCGAGGAACCCGTTATAGGTGGATGGTTGATCTACGACTAGGAAATCTAACAACCTTGTCATCCTCCTTTCCGGGTCCTCTAGCGCTACAAGCTCTACCAGCAACCTTATTACACCTAGTGGGACGGTCACAGCTTCTCCGAATCCCACTATCTTGTGATTGCAATCCTCTATGTAGGATTCATAATCTCCTAGTTGGTCTAGTGTCTTTTTGAACAGGATATTTGTGTAAGCTCCTGTATCCACTAGCAGTCGGTGTACTCTTGCGTTCATGATATTGGCGCTGATAACCAAGGAGTCGTTGTGCGGTGTAAGGATCCCTTCAAGATCTGCTTGAGAGAAAGTCAACTCCGCAACTGGTTTCGTAGCCGCCCTTGATCCGGACCCTATCTCTTGTACCTGATTGACCGCCCGAATTTCTGCTTTCTTCTGTCTTTTTGATGTTGGACGGCCATCTACCATCCCTCCTGCCGAACCAATCTCTTCGATCACAAGGATCTCTCGGTTCGGCTCCAAATGCGTCGGCCTTGCTGGTGGACCCCTTCTTACTTGTCTATTCGGGGCTCTCTCCGCCTCATCGCTTCCTTCATCATCCGAGGCTTCCTGTCTTGTCGGACGTTGTCTTTTTCCTGGAGCCTTCTTTACAAATTCGGCTAGTTTTCCATCCTCATAGAATTTCCATAATTGTTTTAACAGATCGCGGCATTCACTGGTGAAGTGCCCGATACTTTGATGGTATGCACAAAACTTGTTTGGGTTTAGCTTGCTGCGATCTTGTCTGATCCTCCGGGGTGCAGCTAGCATATCCTGGTCTTTCACAGCTGTGAAGACGTGATCAATCGTGGTAGTCAATACTTGGTTCAATTTTTCCTTATATTCTGCTGTGTCCCCAAATGATTTCAAATTTTTCGGGGCCTTGTAACCACCACCACCAGGCTTCTTTCCATTCTTCTTATCTTCAGTCTCTGGGGCCAACTGCTTGGCCATTGCTTCCTGCATTGCGACGTATACACCAGCTTTGTGGCGGAACTCGGCGTATGTACTAGGACAGGCCAGATGCATTTCTTTCCATAGGTCAGTTCCTTTACGCAGTCCCGCCATGACTGCCACAACCTTTGTATCGTCACTGACCGCTTCCCCTTCCAGAAGGATTCTATCAAACCGCTCCAGGTATTGTTGGTCAGTCTCCTCAGACCCTTGCGAGATGTTAGCCAACCTATGTTTCTGCGTCAGATACGTTCCAAATCCTGAAAAGTGGGACAGGAATTCCCGGGTCAACTGCCCAAATGATTGAATCGATCCAGGTGTCAAGGCTGAAAACCATCTATGCGCCCGGTCTCCCAGAGTTAAGGGAAAGTTCCGACATTGCGTCGCATCCGATGCCCCCATTGATATCATATAATCGACATATTTTGAGATGTGAACCTTGGGGTCAGACTCTCCCTCATACAACACAAGTGAGGGAAATTGTATTTTCTTCTGGATTGATGCAGTTAGGATGACCGGCGACAATGGTGATACTGGGAGTGATGTGTATGTCTCCACCTTGTCCTTGATGGCCACATGGTGTTGTAAGTCTTCCACAGCTTTCTTCAACTTCTCGATCTCTAGGACAGACGACCCACGGGATGATCCCCCTCCTCGAGGCTGTTCCGGGTGCACCTCATGATGACGTGCTGCCCCCGACAGTCCCTCACTTCGGGCGATTTCCCGGTGTGGTTGCTGGAGGTTACTCGCGGCATTTGGTCCTAACCTCTCGGATGCCCGTCTCCTCAACCTTTCTTACACCGGCCTTCGTTGGTGCCGGGCATCAGACTCGCAAGGCTCCTGGCGATATGAATGCTCCGACCTTCTCCCTTCTGAGTGATGACTCTGATTACCACGCTTATCGCCTTGTGACCCGTCAAGGCATTCGGGTTGATCATATGCTTGGTCAGCTGGTCGCCCCGCTGGTCGCCCCTCTGCTCGCCCAGCTGGTCGCTGGTTTGAGCGTGGGGGTTGTGGTCCAAGGCGATCAGACATCTTTTGTTTGCCTTTTAAACTTTCGGGCACGACACGTCCACTACTGGCCTCCTCTTCCTGAGGATGGTAGCTTGTTCGAGTATCATGTCTCATCTCAGTCTGGGCAACCTGGATTACGGGACGACGTGTTATCACCACCTGCTGCCTTTGTAATTGTTTCAGGGTGGTCATCGCTCTCTCGATGTCCTCGGGCGTTCTAACCATTGATTCAATGGTAGTTTCAATTTGTTGACCGACCAGAGCCGCCGGTAACGCCGGGACACGAGCTTGTTCAGTTTGACGGTGTCCGGATGGTCCTCGTCCCCTCCATCTCCGACTTGTCGAGGTAGTGCGGGATTCATCATGGGAGGATTCGTACGTATGTCTCGTCATTGTTTCCGGTTAATAATTAAGTATAGCAGACGGGATTTTAAAGAAATCTTTTCTAGTTCGTGTTTTCGAAGACAATAAATTCTTGAAAACACTCACAATTGAAGATATTCTTCAAAACATTTACCGGACTTCGAAGGGCGTTCTTGGTGTTCTTGAGGGATAATGAAGAATGAGTATCGAATTCTTCAATTGACGGAGGTTCGGGCCCTCCTTCTAGCGCCAAATTGTTGAGCAATTTATATAACCGAATGATTTATGTGGCTAATTTATACGTAAAAAATCACTCAATCAATAATCTAAAGATGTAATTTTGATTAGTAATAGGAGTTATAATTGGAAAAGTAGAGAGAGGAATTGTGTATTGTATTTCTTGTATTTTGGAAATGGAATCCTTACAAATGAGGTTTTTCCTCTTATTTATATCCCTCTAAGGATGAGGTGGCCTATTTTTAAGCCATATGGCTTGTGGGGGTGACAAGTGTCCTCCACTTGTCGCCCCCTCCAAGCTTTGCCCGACTAACTCTAGCCTTCAACAATCCGGACCTTTCATACAGGTCCTTTGGACATCTTGTGTCTTCTTCCCCTTGAAAGAGAGACTGACAATGTAGCGAGCAATGGGGCGAGCAGCCGGGCGAGCAGCATGGGCTTATCCTCTAAACTTGCTGCCTTGTTATATTCAGGCTAAAGACGACCATCTGGGCGAGCAAGTGGGCGAGCATTGGTGCGAGCAACTGGGGAAAGGCCACGTAGGCTCGTTGCTTTGACACCTTTAACCTCGAGCGAGCATGTGGGCGAGCAGGCGGGCGAGCATATAGGCGAGCAGCTTATACCTTCTTGCCATTTTATACTTGGTTCTTTTCTAATCCTCAAGCTTATCTCAAGCTTAGATCCTTTTATCAACACCGCTCAAGTGCAAAATTGCATCCTGACTTGCCTTCAGGAGCATAAAATCCTGCTGACGTGTGGTAAGGATAAACTTAACAGCTTTTAATGATTCCTATATCCCAAGGGTGGAGTAATGCAGGTTACTCTTGATAGGAGATCACCTATATAAGCGTTGAAGTGGAAACTGATGAACTCAGTACACACTTATGAATCCAAGATATGGTCCAGGGCCAAAATGGACAACAACGTGAGAACCAAAGGGTATTAGAGTTGTTGCTGTGTAAATGTCATTGTCTTGGTTTACACAAAAAGCCGACCAGTTCAAGACATCATGTTCACTGAGTGGCGAGTAAATCCGATGGCATCTTACTAGGGAAGGTTCAAAGCCAGTCGCTACCTATCCCGATGCAGTAACGGTTCGTCGGAGCTTCCTTAAGTAGTCACATGCATTAATATCATTCATGTGGGGGATTGTTGGAAATTGGTTTGGAATATGGATGGTTGACCCAAGTTTGACCAATTTTATCATGATGTTCCATTGGTGAAAAATGGAATTAAGTTGCAAAATATTAATCTACGTTCGGAGTAGATGAATTTGGGATATTAATTTGCTCAAAACCAATTTCGGGTGAATGAGATATTAATACATGAAGTTAGCAACTTAAACATGTTGAAGAAAGAAAATAAGGGAGAAAATATGGAAATATTCCTTTGTCCCACATAGGAAAATGTGAAGGCTTTGGAGTCCCTTATATGTAGACTTGTGTACAATAGAATTAATAATATTCTATGGTCTACATGTTGGTGCCTTAAGGTTAGCCCAAAGGGCTAACCCAAAGACCCTCATGCTACACCCGCACCCGCACGGGCTCGGGCTCGCGCACGTCGCATTGGGCGCTTTAGAGGCGCACTTTGCACTTCGCGAGGAGCCTTTAATTTTTGGAACGGGTCGAGCGCGGCTCGATCAAGGCTCAGTACGTGGGTGTACGGACCGTCGCGTCGGTTCGGTTCGGCTGGTACAGGTCGGACTCTTGTGGATCGAACCCGGGTCGCCCATTTGAGAATCAGAATGGGCGCGCGTCCAGTGGGGTTCGACCCCGAGTCAGACAAGCGCGGATCAGATTCAGGGTGCAGCCAACGGGTGCGATCAGAGCCCTTGAAAATCAAGAGGTGTGATCTAAGGGCTCAGATTCAAAGGTTGGAAAAAATGCAGCCCTTCACCAAAAGGCACCACATCTCTTCAATTATTATAAATAAGACCCTAGTGTTAATTCCAGATTTCATTCACAACCAAAATAAGTCTTCTCCTCTCTAAAAGCATTCAAGCATTCTAAGTGTGCATTAGAGTCGTGTCGGGAGTTCCGGATACATATTTTGCGCATCGCCGATAACTTCTGATTTGTAGTGCAACAATCTGAAGTTCTAAAGTCGTTGTATCTTGGGGACGGTTGTCTACAATCCGTATTGCACCAGTGTACGGGGGCAATAACGTCTTACGGAGAGCGAGTGAAACTAGTGCCTCGACTTTGTGTTTCTAAGTCCGTGTCAATATTTTCATCTTCCCATACACACCTCACAATTTTCTAACAAATTTTTTTATTAAAAAAAAAATATTTTTATTAAATTTAACTATTGTTTTTTATCAAAATTTTATCAAATTTTTTTAAAAGCGAAAACTTGCATACAACATTTTTTCATTATTAAAATAATCGACTTGGTCAAAACATTTTTGAGTTCCAATATAATTGCTGTAATAAATAGGCTCCTCTGGTGTCCATTATGCGTTCCGACTCAACTTCAATTAGACTAAATTTTGTACGACAGTTTTCATCGGTAAAAGCAAGAATAATTTTAAATAAATAATATAATATTAATTAAATATTTTTACTAACGATTATTATTATTAAATTTACTTTTTAAGGAAAATGTATTACGAAATAATTAAATTACACAGAAAATATTAAATAGAATAGAAAATCATATTGAGACAGATGATTGGCTTGACAGTGAAGTAATAATATCACCCAACTCCCCAATTAAGTCGCCATAAAAATATGAAACGACTTTACGATCATCAATTCATCCCTATCCAATCAATAATCAAATCTAAATAATCGATTTAACTGAGACTCGGACAAATAATTTTCTTTTGAAAATTATAATATTCTCTCAATTTCACGCACAAGGGATAGATGTTTTAAAAAATCGATTGACAGGCTGATCTAACCGCTTATCAGGCATAGTAGCATACCGTTAATAGAGCTTGAGAATCGGTCAAAAATAGTATTAATCAGGTTGAACTGGCCGAACCGGTGGCTGTGAGGATTTTTATAAAAATAAAATACTTAAGAAAGACGAAAAGTATGATGCCTAAATTCCTAATCTCATTCTAAAAAAAAACTTTACTCTCAAAATGTAGCAATCGGTTAGACGTCGACATCTATCTCTGACGGAACGACAAACGGCTTGATATTTTCTAACGGTGCAACGTCTCCGTCCAGTGTCTTCATTATATATTAGTTACAAAGGAAAAAAAATTATGTAATATCTATAATTTATATATTATATAATTATTATATCATTATGACATCATACCGGCTCAAACGCTTTATTAACGGTTGATTGATCAGATTCTGTGCGACCAAAAAGCGTTAAGGAGTTCGATTCGGTTGATTGAAATTTATATTAGATATGATTGATAACATAAAATTAAACTTGCCTTAAAAATATGAAGTTAATTTTAATTGGAGCGTAACACTAATTATAACGGAAAGAGTTGTACATTTTGTGGTTGTGAATGTGCATGTTTGGCTGTTTGCCAAAACAATACTCTATTCTGCGTTTCAAAAGAACTTGCACCAATTTTTAAACACACAAATTTAAAAGAAAAAACTAATCACTTTATGCCAACTTGATTCAAATTTGAACATTTTTAAGAACAAAATTGATGGCATATTTCAAATAATTTCAAAATCATTTAATATAATAAGTGTGCAAGTTCATTTGGAACAGAAGTATAACTGTATTAGATTAATATGAAAAGCTGTTTGATGTGTTTGGAATCAGACAATCAAGTGACAGCATTGTCTCCGGTCCTATTCTTTTGGTGCCAAACCTTGATTTGCATAACCTCACATCAACACATATATTAATGAAATCAAATTTACTTAAAATAAAACAAAGATTAGAAAGATGCCAACAACTCTTTGCCTTGTGACACAAATCTGATTGTGCACTTATATCTTAAAGTGTCTTTACTAATTAATTAACATTATTTAATAAAGCTGGGAAGCAATAAAATAATTTTTTTCTAAGAGATAATGAAGCCACCAATACTGACTTTAATCATCCTTTCATACTCTAATTACTTAGTGCTGATTTGTCCAAATCTTGACATTTGTAATTATAAATTCAATTCAAAGACATATATTAATTAATTACCAGGATTAGGTGTTACCATCAGCTGTCATTAGCTTATTTTAATGAATCTCTTATAAATTAGTTTTCCCTAAAATTCAAATCAGTATTAGTTATTTTTATTTTTAAAAGTAATATTTTAAATGGAGCAAATAATATACATAAAAAATATAAGTAAATTTTGTGATAAAACTAATTGATATTTTGATAGTATAATTTATTTATTTTAAATTTTCCATTACTTATCATTAGACTTTTGTGCGGGAATAACATGATATTGTTGATTGTCAAATTTTATAGTATATTCTTGTTTAGATACGAATTAAATAAAGATTCCTAATTTTTCGGGATGAAATAATTTTAGACTTTTTATGATACTTTCATGCGTGATTTGGTTTTGGATTTGGTCAAAACATGTTGTGTGGTGAAGTATTCTTGTCTCTATTTTCAAGGAAAAACTATTTTTAGGCATTATAGCCTTTTGTAACATGCTAAATTTGCATTTTATTCTTTGCAGTTCATTAAGTAACTGCCAATTATAATTAACCAATACTTTTGACAACGGAAAAAGATGGTGTCTTGGGTACACTTTAAATTGAATTTTAATTTCAATTCTCGCAGTCATGGTCCCGTTCCTCGCCTCCGTCGAAGCCTATTGTGCTTGCTCCCTCTTCAGTTCCGGTGAACGGCTTGCAATGGAAGCAATTTCTGGCGGTAAAACTTCAGTTGAGTGAATGAATTTGAGGATAGTGGATCTGTGTGAGTTTCTGTAATAGAGGTTGAAGAACCTCATTGTAGATGTTGATCAAGTCAACATGAATGAATGGTGGATGCTCATTGTAGATGTTGGACAAGTCAACATGAATGAATGGTGGATGTAGTAACTTGTTCACATGAATTGCAAAAACTGTACACCACAACTTCTTAATTCAATTAATTGGGATATAAAACCTCAAGAACAACTTATCAATACCCCAAGAACAACTCGTAATACCCCAAGAGCAAGTCTACGTAAATATTCCAAGAACAACTCATCAATACCTCAAGAACGATTCTAAGTAAATACCCCAAAAATAACTCACAATACCCTAAGAACAAGTTTAAGTAAATACCCAAGAACAAGTCATTAATACCCAAGAACAATTCTACGTAAATACCCCACAAAAACTTATCAATACCCCAATAACAATTATAAGTAAATACCCTAAGAACAACTCTTAATACCACAAGAGCAATTTACAATACTAGAAAAATAAATCACCAATACCTAATTGCCAGAAAAATATATAGTGCAGCGTGTAGTATATTTTAAAAAATTCAAAATTAAAATCTAAGTGTATACCATGCACTTAAGTGCACAGTAGAATTTGAAAAAAAAAAAAAACTCACGTTCATATAAAATGTAAATTGAGAAATATATATGATTGAATGATAGATACTTGTGAAAGCAAATTAACAAGATTAAACCTCGATAACAAATTAATCTTTTCACAATATTTTAGTAAAAAGTCGTCCTACACAAAAATTAAATTCGTGTTGCCTGAGAATATTATAGATACTTATTAGAATTTTAAATATGGCGTGGTCTTAGGTAGCTCGAATGCTGGATTGACATCTTAGACGCACAACACGTTTTTTTAATAAAAATATTGACAAATAATAATCAATAAGTTTTGTACTCCCTCCGTCCCAAATCAATTTCCACACTTTCTATTTTGGGTGTCCCAAATCAATTTGCACACTACTTAAAAAGGAAACATAAATTTGCGTGTGCTACCCCTGGGACTGAGGGAGTACATAAGTTGTCCATCGAATATAATTAAACAAACAATTAAAAATAACAGCAATGCTTATGCTACTAAAATGGCTTGCAACACATTTCATGTTACATATACTTAACAGTACCATTCAAAATATTTGCCACTTTTTTAGGTTTAAACTTTGTTTCAAAATATTTACTTTTTTATATATATTACGTGTGTTGCACGTTATATGTAAATAATTAGAAAAAATATAGTAGAAAAATAAATTAAGTTTTTGAAAAATTACAATACTCCAATTTTTAAATATATACAATATGCAAAGACTCAATTTACTGCACATGATTAAATGATGAGTGCTTGTTTCAAATTTTTTAATAGTAATATAAATATAAAATTTTATTTTTTTCTCTTTATATATATTAAATGAGTATTTGTCTTCATGGATTATATAATTAGTATTGAGCTACAAATTTTGCAACTTTCGGAAATTTTTTGATGCAAAGGATTGAAACCAAGGTAGTACTCCTCAAGCTCCTATAGGGCTAGGATCTTGAAATTAACCTTTTTTTTTTATAGGTAAATGTTAGTTGTCAGTAGTTACTTTCTCTGTTCCATAGGAACTTGCAGACTTTCTTTTTTGGGACGTCTCATAAGAACTTGCAGACCCAAAAAAGAAAACCCTTTTATAAACTTCACCCTCACAATATCTACATATTTATACAAAATGCCATTACTTTTTCACTTTTTGGGCCCACATTACATTCAATCTAGCTAACTTCTTCACTTTTTACATAAATTTTTACCAAATTAACCCTCAAAACACTATTTTTTTTTACATTATTCTACTTTCTTCTTATTTTGTGTGCCCTTCCCCTCTTGCAAATTGCTCTGGGACGGAGGGAGTAGAAGTTAGTTCACCAAGTCTCCAAACACTTCAAGAATATCTCCAAGCCAACCTTATATCTCCCTTCTAGTCGTTCCCAAAGAGAATCGAACCCGGGTCACTCACTCAAGTGAAGAGCCCGGTGGCAAGGATCTAGAAATCTAACTATCTTCTAATAGTATGGTCTATGTGAAGTTGATAAGTTCTTACCCAATCAATAATTTTTTTTTTTTATTAGTAAATGTTAATTGTTAGTGGTTAGAAGTTAATTCACCAAGTCTCCTTACATTCATATCTCCAAGCCAACCTTATATCCTCTCCTATTTGTTCTCAAAGGGAATCGAACCCGGGTCACCCACCCAAGTGAGAAGTTCAGTGGCCAGGTGAGTCAGCTCACCTGGTTCCCAATCAATGAAAGTTTGACTTTTTCCTTTTTATTTTTGAATTTGCATTGGTTGTCCTTAGCATGTCTTTGCCAGAAGGGCTCGTTTTAAAACAAGACAAGAAGATCTTCACATTCATCTAAGAGAGCGAGCATTACTATTAATGTAGTTGTTCGATAGAGAATGATGTGATTGCAAGATCTTTGGTTGTTCGTCTCTGGGGAGATCAGTTCGACAAATTGAGGTGAGGATATATTAGTTTGAAGGGCTAAATTATAATGGCAGGAATTTTGGGAGGGCAAAATATATTCCATGGTCAATTATAGATTTATTTTTTAGTTTCTCACAATTAATTTAATTACCCTATGAAATAAGACATTTTAATTAGAATATATATATATATTTATACTATTAAATTAACATCTTTCACATAGCAGTGACTTCAATCAATTTTTACATTTAGGGCATGGTTATGCATTTTCCAATGTCGTATATATCATTGAGGGGCACACTATTGACAATCCTGTCTTTTCTTCTCCAAGTATGGTCAAAACAAATTTTGAAATTATGCCAATCATTAACCCCTTTTAAACGTTTCACTATTTTCTCTTCCTTCTAACTACTATTCATGTAATTCTATTCGGAAAAAAATATTTTCTCCGTCTCACTATAAGTTTCTCACTTTTTTTTTAGAAGTCCCATAATAAAAAACAACAACACTATTTAATATATTAATAAATAAATATCTCTTTTTCACAACTACCAATTACTTTTTCATAGTTTTTCATTTTTTTTTACAATTTTTTATTATTTTATACAAAAGTCAACACGTGGTCCACCATATAATAAAAAATAAATACACTTTCTTAAATAAATAAAAAAAAAACAGGAAATTTAAAGAGGGACAGTGGGTGTATCACACTGTAACAGTCATTATGTCAACAGTTTTGATCCCATACAGACAAAACCAATTGTGACCTAGCTTTTTTATCGATTCGCAAAATCCAAATGTTAACACCAATAAAACTATTAACATAAATAAATTAATTTCACAATTTATTTTATAAATTTAAAATATAACTTTATTTGTCATCAATCCTATCATAATGGAGTTGACAATTTAGTTTAAGGTGAATATTTTTTATAAAGATATATAGAGAGAGAATTACGAAAGATGTTGCTGGTGGAATTTGCAAGAGAAAGATATATATATATATATATATATATCAACCGACAAATTTCTTTTCTTGGATTGAAGCTTGAGCTTTGCAAAAAAAAAAATCTTAATTTTCTCAAGGTGTTGTTGCTGGTTTGCCATGATTTTATTTTATTTATTTTTTAATATTGAAGTTTGAGTTTTGTCTAAAATATTTTTTTCTTAAGGTGTTGTTGCTGGTTTTGGGAGAAAATTATTTTCTTTGATATTGAAGCTTGAGCTTTGCCTAAAAATATGTTTTTCTTAAGTGAAGACTGAAAAGTAGCCATTTTCTCCGAGAAGAGAATGATGACAGTTGTGGCTTGTGATCGTGAACTCAATGGTTGTGTAATTAGAATTTGATTTCAACTTTTACTATTTTATATATTGTTCTAAATATTTAATTCTTTTTTAAAGTACTTAATTATTTGTACAATAAATCCCCACAAATTAACTATTTAATTTTTTTCCTTTTTAATTTTACTTTGAACAATGTAATTATATAATATGTAGCGATTTAACAGTTTTAATAACGGTCAGACCCGATCCGACCGGTCCGATTGAAGATACTGAAGTTGTCCGGCTAGATGTCCGCTTCCGCTTTTAACACATAGATTCATAAAGATAAATATATGCATAATATATAAAATAATAATAATAATAAACAATATTTTTAGATCCCGTCTTGAAAAAAAACTTTAGTGAGAGTATGCTTATCATAACACATTTAAAATATATATATATATATATATATATATATATATATAATAGTAATAAATACATTATAAATAACAAAATAGACTCATTATATAACCTACGGTGAAATTTGGAAGGATGTATTGAAGCTTTAGCTTTGCAGAATAATTATTTTCTTTACTTAAATTAAACGGAAGTTATGAATTGGGAAATTGAGTGTTTATGATGCATTTCAGAAAAGAATTCAAAAAAAGAAGAAGAAGATAGAATCTTTGTTCAAATGATGCAATATTATTGAGTGGTCATGGATATGCACAATAACCAGATTTGAAATTAAATTTCTTTGGGTGGTGGGGTGGGGGGGGACCATTTTTACAAGAATTGAAGTGATTCCTCATCCTTTCTATCTATCCATTTAATCATACAACATTTGTATAATCTTAAATTTGTTTATACATAAATAATTTTGTAATACTTTTTAATATAAAAAATTATACTCGCTAATAATAATAACTAATACTATTTGTTTATACTTTTTAGTAAAAATTATTTGAACGTCGAAATTTTCTACCCATTAATTAAAACAATTAATACCTATTAGTGGAACAATTCATGCACTCGTGATTCATATGAATCATTTTCAGTATATTGTATATTTTGGCTTCGCATTTCTACATGCACAAAACAAGTGAAGCACATTTACCTAGCTTCTTTAACATTAAAAGGGCATTTTGGTAATCTTTTCAAAATGGAGGCTCGAGTTTCAATTTTGACTGAAGGTTAGCGGAGGCAGAAGAGTTAATTTGACCAAATGTTCCACGGGAGTTTTGATGCTGAACTCCCACCCCACCGTACGACTATAATTTTAAGTTCTGTTACCATACAACAGATGTTAGAGTTTTAGAGGTATTAAGGGAAGTTTTCACAATTTCCGACAATAAAATGCACAGCTCTATTACCATTCTTTTTGTTTATGTTTTCAAGATATTTGAGAAGAATTTGACCCAAGTTTCGGAACCAACCCTACAATGGTGATTTTTCAGAATTGAGCGGCATTTTTGAGTTATTTTTCTGGATTTGATGGTAATTTTGAGTTTATTTTTTAGATTGTAATGTTCTTTTGGTTGGATTTATACAGATTGTAATGTAAGTTCTGTAGATTTTTGTGTGAATTATTTAAGTGTGATATATGGTGTTGATTGTTTGTAAGAAATACTATAGTGAAAACGCAAAAGGATTAATATTAATGTAAGAAATTCAGTATTATAATAAACAGCTAAAGTGTAAACATGATAGATAAATATTGTAAGAATCAATAATGCAGACGCGTCTCAGCAGAATATATGTCCGATGATTTTTTTTTTTTTTGTAACAATCAAATCGTAAACAATAACAAATATAATATAGAAATTCAATAGTACAATCGTGTTTCACTAAAAAATATGCTAACCGAAAAATATTCTAGTTACAACCATGAACAGTAATAATACATTTCAAATCATCAGTCAACAAATAACGAGAGATGAACGATACAACAGTGAGGATGAATAACAGAGTAACAATCTTGTAATAAATTGAAAATTTTCACTTGTTTGTAATGTTTTTCACTTGAACTATTTGAATTATAGTTTTATAGTTTGCACCCCCATAATTATCCCATTTCTGTAAAGGGTGTAATGAATAATTAAATCATTCATTCACTCACAAATTACTAAGTATCTCCTAAAAAGATACTCTCCCTCCGTCCCAAAGGTATTCTCACCTTTGGGATGACACAATTTTTAAGAAAAGTAGAGTGTTGTGTAAAATTATATTATTAAAATAATGAGATTAGTTGAATTGTGAGGATAAAGTTAAAGTAATAGTTTCCATTTATAGGGTGTGAAAACAATTGTGGGTCGGACGAAAAAGAAAAGTGTAAAAATAATTATGGGACGGAGAGAGTATTTATTTGAGCTTTCGTTAATGTATATGAACAAACCCAAGCTGAATGATATTTAGTTGGTTAACAAGCTCATGAATTACCTCATGCATATGTACAATTTCCACACTAATATTTTTGATAAATATATATATTGACCAACAAGATCATTTCGCAGATACATTCATAAATGAACTAAAAATTATACTACTTCCGTCCCATAAAAATTGTATTTTTTTCTTTTTTAATTTGTCCCATAAAAATTTGCATATTCTTAAAATATAATTTTTTTTAAAAAGCAAGTCTCATGTGCACCAGGTACACGGTGCTCTCATTCAACAATTAAAGCAGTTTATACTGAAAAGTGAATGTTATTATATTGAAAAGTTGCAGATTGATATACTGAAAAGTTTACACTAAAAAATCGATAACATTGTAAACTTTTTTGTATATTAACCCACAACTTTTCAGTATAAACAACTTTAACTGTTAAGTGAGTGCACCGTACACCAATTGCATATGAGATCTTCCCTTTTTTACATCACCACCCTCAAAATCTCTAGCTACCTCCCAATTTCCATCTTACACATTCTACCCATTATATGTTTTTTTTTAAAACTTGTGCCTCCAAAAATACCGCAAACTTTGGGGAATGGATGTAATAATTATTAGTTTGACTGGAGTACAAGTTTCCCACTAAGTAAGTCTGATAAACTTAATTAAATAAATGGAGTAGGCATTGTATGAAAATAGTTCATGATAAGTTTATCATGAAATTGTTTTAAAGTATTAAATATTTAATCAAGTGTATCAAAATATACATCAGGTGTATCAAAAGTTGAGGTCAATATATAAATTTAATTAACCACAGGTTTTGATACACCTGATGAGATTTTTGATATACCTGGTTAAATGTTTGATACTTCAAAACTGGTTCATGATAAGCTTATCATGAACTATTTTCATACAAAACTTTGCCAAATAAATGATGTAATAGAATATACTCATTTACTGCATATGTATATTCTTTCAGAATTGAGTAAGTCTCTTGTGCACTAGATATACCGTGCAACTCAAGTGTATTTTAAAAAACTTGCATTATTTATTACTGAAAAATTACACAATTAAAGATATCTTTTCAATAATAACATGTGTGACTTTTCAGTAGTATTTTGTGTAACTTCTTAAAAAAAACTTGAGTTGTATGATACAACTGGTGCATACAAGACTAAGGCTTCAGGAGTAAGTCTCTTGTGCACCAGTTACACCGTGCAACTCAAGTTCATTTTTAAAAAGTTGCACCATTAAAGATGCACTTTTCAGTAATAACATGTGTAACTTTTCAATAGTATTTTGGGTAACTTTTTAAAAATGAATTTGAGTTACACGGTGTAACTGGTGCATACTGACAGTGCTGTGGTACCGTTGAGTTGAAGTATTGTTCGAAATGTGATGACACTCAAGACAACACTTAATGTGTTCAGAATAATGTAGAGAGAATAAGTAAACAGCGGAAGACTTTGAACACAAGGATTAACTCAATCTTTCCACAAACTAAAATTAGTTTGTGGCGACCTCAAGGCTGAAATATCACTAACTTGGAAAAAGTGATTACAAAAACAAATTCGAAACTTGGAAACATTCCTTCCAAATCTCAAACATAAAATCGGATAAAATATCCAAACAAGTTCCCAAATGGCAAACTTAGATTGTTAAGTCTAAGCCTACTTCAAGCATACACTTCCACACCCCGTGAATAGCTCAGCAAAACGTATGGGATAATAATATACACAAGTGTTGTACTGAGTGTAACAACACATGTGAAATCACTACACTAAAACCGTAAAAATAGGTTCCTATAAACGCGCTATGCTTCAGTATGTAGTGATGGCTCTCTCTCTTAATTTCTGGACGTATTCCTCATCTATTTACAGAGTTTGAATAATAATCCGTCCATCAATGAAGTGGAAATCATGGAGAGAAGTTGAGATCCACTTTTGTAGGAGTTGAGGTAACTTTTTTTCTTTACTCTTCGGTTCCTTTAATTCCAGGTCCTTCCACTACGTTCCAGATCCTTCCAGGAGCATCAAAAATATTCTGGGTCATGGGAATAACTGCCGTTGACCGTCGTTGACCAGGGACAGCACCAAGGACAACCATTGAGGCAACACTAAGCAGTTGATCACTGGAACATGTTTCCTGAAGGATGTTGACCTGAAATGATAGCAAAGACAATTTGAACAACACTAAAAAGTTAGTCGTTAGAACAAATATCTTGGAGAATGTCCTGGAGGATGGGTGTGATTCCAGACGTGATAGCACTAGTCTCAACACTAACATCTTCAATCTCCCCCAATCACACCTATCCGCAAACACTTAACCTGATGCACACAAAATCAGTTTATGACAAAGGCACAACAGATGTTAGTTTGAAGCAGTGTAATTATAGATAAGAACTTGGTGCACATCTAAACAAAGTATGATAACTGCATAACAAAAATTTTCATGAGTGTCAATGGGAAAGACATCCTACGTGCTATCAGTTCAATACCCAAATCAAAGGAACAATATCAGAGTTAAAGGCAAGATAAAAAACTATTCAAGTTACATCAATTTCAAATAGTTAGTAATGTTAGTAGGATCAGAATTGTGATCAGGGCAGAGTTTAGAAAACTCAAGCAGCAGCAATCTCCCCATAACATTAAGAACTCCCCCTAAGTAGTAGCTTCAGTAGCATCAGCATCAGCACTGACAGGATCTGCAGGTGTTGCCTCAGGGATGACTACATCAGGGGCATCATTACCAGCAGCAACATCATTAACCTCATCGGTTATGTCCTCAATCACAACATTACCAGATCCAGAGCTTTCAACAGCAGCAGGTTCATTTGTTGGCGCATCAGTTGGTACTTCTTCCCCTGTGGATGTGGATAGGAGGGATTTCCAAAAGGTGCTCCTTTCTTCAAGGATATCAGTCTGTCTGTTAAGAGAAGTGACTTGGAGTCTGAGCTGTGTGACTTGCTTGGCAAGAGCAGCAGCCTGTTCTTTAATGTACCTGCGATGAACAATAACAGATACTACCTCACCAGCTGTGGAAGTAGATGCAGTGTGAGTAGGAGTGTTGCCAACAGTAGAGGCAACATTCGATTCATCAGTGGCAGGGACAGAGGCAGATGCAGTAGCAGGAGGGTTGTAAGGCAGATCAATCACACGATTTCCTTCTAGCAGAACCTTAGTAATACCCAGAGTCAGTGGTCGAGTGGTCAAGTGATCTCCACCATTCCTAGTAGCTCCTTGATTCATCAAAAGCCCATGAATCAAGGCAGGATATGACAGCTTTCCAATCTTGGACACTTTTCCACCAAACCCAACCATGTTTGCATAAATAATCCCACCAAGATTGAAGGGCATATTCTTAGCAATTTTGTAGATCAGGCAAGCATGTTCAGTAGTGACTCTTGTGGTATTAGAGGAAGGCATCCAGTTGTACACACACAACTTGTGAAGAAATGAATGCAAGCTAGTCAAATTTGCAGTGAACAACTTCTTGGGCCACTTGGTTAGAATTCCACCAGTGATAGAGCAAGTAATCTCATCCATATAAGTCTCCTCAACAACATTGTTAGCATTAACAGTTCCAAGAAAATCATTAATGGCTGCAGGAGAAATATCATAGATGGATCCTCTAAAGAACACTCTACCAAACTTTGGACTAGTACTCTTCATCATTGTAGAACATATATGGGCATAAAATTCACAAATCCATGTACTACAAAAAGAACTAGAGTATCTCAGTGTATTCAGCAGCCTCCTTTCCTCAAAGAAGGGAATCAGATTGAATGCTTCAAGGTCTTTGTTGTTCATTCTCCTCTCATGTATCACATTCTTTTTGGCAAACTTCTTGTATCGGCTCTTGGAGTCAACAAAGTAGAAGTTATCAGTGCCATAGTTCTCCACATCATAGTCTGATTCATCACTTCCAGTTTCAGAAATTTGTTCATCATCACCATCAGAATGTTCTTGGTTATCAGCATCTTCATCATCATTGGCTTCTTCATCAGTTTCAGCCTGTTCATCATCATCAACATGTTCATCAGTTTCCTCAGCTTCAGGGTCATCATCAGTTTCTTCATCAGAGGATGATGAAGAGCTATGGTCAGGTTCTGGATCACCCTGTTCTGGAACAGCAACAGGTGTTGCCTCAGGGGTGGCAACACTGGGAGCAGCAACTTTGAATTTTCTCCTTTTCTTTTGTCCTTTGCACATCTCAGCAATAGTCACATTATCCTCAGAAATGGCAGGTTCATCAACCTCCATTGGAGCAGGGATATCAACAGCCTCTTCTTCAGTATCACAAATGATAATAGAAGTATTGTCTTTCTTCCCTGAGCTTGAATCACCAAAATCTATCTTTTTCAAGTTCCTACTTGGTCTACGGGTTGGTGCAATTTTCCTTTTTCCAGTGACTTTTGTGACTTTGGATACTATGGGCACATGTGGTGATGAGGATGGGGATGATATATGTGATGAAGTGTGAGTGGGTGATTGTGATAATGAGACTTGTACAGGGATTGCAGACACATTTTCTGAGCTAGGTTCAACATTTTCATTATCAACAGAAATGTTAGGGCTTGTATGAACAGTAGCAGGGGATTCAACATTTTCTTCCATCCTGTAGACAGGAACATCATCTAATTGAGAAGCTAGGGTTTCACATTGAGTATGAGATGTACCTGAAGGAAGAAGAACTTGAATGGGTAGTGGTGTCTGAACAATCTGTGTCGCCGGTGATGCCATAGTGGATGCAATCGTGCAGACGCTGGTGCAGTGGCATCGACAGAGACATTGGTAGCAGTATCCTTAGTTACATTTTCGGCCATAGTAGCGAGAATGATGCGAGAGTTTTCGATCTCAGGGGATTTTGGTGTTTCAGTGGTATGATGTGAGAGTTTGTGTGAGGAAGATGGAATAGATGGCTTTTTATGCTTCATTGATATGCATGAGAGATAAAAAGAAACTTTTGATATTTTAAAACATTTAATGCACGAACATAAGAGTTGAAAGAAACGGCACATTAATCACATATTTAACACATAATTAAGAACTTCAATTTATAAGAGATTTTCGAAGATTTGGAGCAGTTTAATTAAGAGAAAAATATCTAGCATTATCTAAATAACTACCCATGATGTGAAGTGTAGAAAGTGGGGTGAAAGTGGGGTAGTTATTGGAATTAAAAAAAATAACTGACAATTTAATTAAGTTAATTAATTAATTAATACCATATAATTATCACACTATTATCATAATTAAAATAATTAAATAACTCATTATGTAAATGCTAAAAATATTCTGAGACTTAGATCAATTACGGTTTATAATGTAGGCACACATACACATTTTTTTATGCACTTTTTATTCTCAAGAATTTAATCACCTTTTGAAAAGAACACATCGTGGTTGTCAGCCCCGTGTGCCTAGTTACTCAGCGATCATTCAAGAGTATTCTTCTTTTCCTTTTTGAAACTAAACAGCGTTTTGAAAAGAACACATCGTGATTGTCAGTCCCGTGTGCCTAGTTACTCAGCATGTTTAGACCTTTGATTTTTTAGAACTTGTACTTTTGTTGTGTATGTCCAGTACGATACCTTTGAGATCACATCACGTCAGAATATGGTTAGCAAAAATAATATAAGTTACAGAACTACTTAATTACGACATAAAATGATAAAAATACAGTAGTGTTGCTTCAAGTGTAGTAACACTCGAAGCAACGTCACACACAAATTTTCAAGGAATGCAGAGTCCAAGATATTTTCCAAGTGAAGAAAACCTCTCAAAGTCTAGTGCTTTTGTGAAAATGTCAGCTATCTGTTTTTCAGTGGATATATACTCTAATTTCACTATCTCATTCTCAACTAGATCTCTTAAAAAATGGTGTCTAATGCTTATGTATTTTGTGAGTGAGTGTTGTACCGAATTTTTTGAAATGTTGATCACACTTGTGTTATCACAGAAAATTACCAAAGTATTTGTCTCAAGATCTAGCATCTTTTTAAGCCATATGAGTTGTGTACAACAGCTACCAGCAGCTATGTACTCAGATTCAGCAGTAGATTGGGAAATACATTTTTGTTTTTTACTTTGCCAAGAAACAAGATTGTTACCCATGTAGAAACAACCACCACTAGTGCTTTTCCTATCACCACAGTCACCAGCCCAGTTAGCATCACTATAGCCTACTAGTGTGCTATTTGTGTCCTTTGAAAACCATAATCCCATGTCACTTGTGCCACTCATATATCTGATGATCCTCTTCACAGCCTTCATGTGAGAATCCTTGGGATTTGCTTGGTACCTAGCACACACACAAACACTGTATATAATGTCAGGTCTCCTGGAAGTTAAGTACAGTAAACTGCCAATCATAGATTGATACAGAGTATGGTCAACACTTTGTCCAACATCATCTTTGCACAGTTTCTGTGAAATTCCCATAGGAGTTTTCATAGCTTCAGACACATTTTTGGGTTCAACAGAAGAAAAATAACCTTGAGTACATACCTGAGTGCATATATTGGACATGCAAACCGAACGTACTACCTCATTCATCTTACCTTTTCTTCTTGTGAGAACACCAGCAAGAGGTTTAACCTATGATCTGTGATGGAGGATGATCCTTCTAGTACCTATGGACAAGGGTTTGTCCAGGAGTTTTGGGTGACTGATTCTCATCATCTTCTGAATCTGCATCTGATGTCACTGGAGATGTTGTCGCCTTTGGTTCAATACTTTTCACTGGTTCAGTAATACTTGTGATTTCCATCAAGTCAGAGATGTCCTCTTCCACCTTTTTACCTGAGATATTTGAAACATCATCGAATACTATGTTCACAGATTCTTGCAAAGTTCTTGTTCTAATATTGTAAACCCTATAAGCCTTGCTATTCTTAGAGTAACCTAAGAACAGTCCTTTATCAGTCTTAGAATCAAACTTGGTCAAGTAATCTCTATCATTTAGGATGTAGCACAAGCATCCGAAGGTGTGAAAATATTTCAAGTTAGGTTTCCTTTTGTATAATAGCTCATAAGAAGTAATAGAACAACCTGGTCTAAAGAAGACTCTATTAGACACATGACATGCAATATTCAATGCTTCAGCCCAAAATCTTTTAGACACATTCGTTGAAGTTAACATGACTCTAGCCATTTCTTGCAATGTCCTATTTCTTGTAAACCCTATAAGCCTTGCTATTCTTAGAGTAACCTAAGAACAGTCCTTTATCACTCTTAGAATCAAACTTGGTCAAGTAATTCTACTAACTTTCAGATTAAAAACATTTTTCAAATGCTTGTAAAGGACTTTGAAAACTTCAAAAGTGTCAGATTTTTCTCTTACGAACTCAACCCATGAAAACCTTGAAAAGTCATTAGCAACAACTAAAGAGTATCTCTTACCACCAGGACTTTCTGTCTCCATAGGACCCATTAGATCCATGTGAAGAAGTTCCAAGCATCTAGTAGTTGTGCATATTGATGTGATATTGTGTGAAGTTTTTACCTGTTTACCTTTTTGGCATGATCCACAAACAAGTGTATTTGTGAAACTGAGCTTAGGTAATCCTCTAACAGTCTCTGTCTTAACCAATTTTTGTAAATTTCTGTAATTTACATGGCCAAGCTTTCGGTGACAAAGAACACTTTCATCAGATTGTGAAATGTTGCACGAAGTGTTGTCACCAATGAGATAACAATTATCAGCAGAACGATGACCAACCATTACACATTTATCACTTTCATCCAATACAGAACATGAATCTTTATCAAACTTCACATGCAGATTATTATCACACAACTGACTTATGCTTATCAAGTTGGCACATAAACCTTCAACATGCAACACATTTTTCAATTTTGGAAAACCTTCAACATTCAAAGTTCCTTTTCCTATTATGTTACCCTTAGAACCACCACCATATGTAACTTTACCACCATCAAAACCTTCATATTCATTCAAATATTCAATATTTCCTGTCATATGTCTAGAACACCCACTGTCAAAATACCATAAACCAGGTACACATGCTTGTAAAGAAGTACAAACAACATTGCAAAGCACTTTAGGTTTTCTAATCCATGCAGTTTTTGATGTGTGTGAATACTTGTGTGGTAACACTCCAGGTAACACTTTTCCAGAAAGTAAATCATCTTTTAGTTTGAAACAGTAAGGACGAATGTGTCCAGGAACTGAACAATAATGACAGATAAAAGTTCTTTTGTCTCTTTGTTTTGGAAATTTTTTGGAAGAAACTTTTGAATTTGGTTTCACAAAGGTGACAGGTTTTTCAAAACTAAAAGGGATAGAATTTTCAGAAAATCCAAGACTACATTTATCAGTTTTTCCAACAGACAAAACTTCATTCAAAACAGTTGTACTTTTAGAGTATTTTTTGAAACTAAGTGTGGAAGCAGTCAACTTTTCTTGGAGTTTAGAAATTTCAAGATCTTTTTTTGTGAGATTTACCTCAAGTCTTGTGATGGTCTCAATCAGCTCTTCATTAGCTCGATTGATATATTTCAGTTCATTATGAAGTTTAGTAACCTTTATTTCTAAAGGTTCTTGTGAGGTACCTGTTCTAGAATAGAAAACATTAGTACTATCCTTATCAGAATCAGAAATAGACTGAAACCTGTTTGATGTTGTTGCTGGGGTTGTCACACTAGGTTCGACATCCGAGTCACTTTCAGGGAAGTCATCTCTCACACATTCAGATAAGAATGCAAGTTCTTCATCTGTAACCTTTATCTCTTCATCAGAATCTTCATCACTCAAAGAAACAGTTAAGCTTATCCTTTTCTTTAATTGTGTGTTAGCACATTCATTTGCATAATGACCATAACCAGTACACTCATCACAAATGATATTTTTTCTATACTCAGGATCATACTTAATGTTTCTTCTTTGAAAAGATTTTCGACCAGAAGTTTGAGGGGAATTTTTAAAATTCATCTTAGGCTTAGTGTTAAAATCAGATTTTTTTCTCTTTAGCTTAAGATAGGCTTCAAATTTTTTGGTAAGAAATGCAATACTATCAGTGTCATATGATGTGTCATCAACACTATCTTCAACCTGTTCAATTTCAGTAATAACAGAAGTTTTTCCAGAACTTGAAAAGGTTTCTCCTTTGAAAACAACAACACCTTTTTATCATATGCAGATTCTTGTTGAGACAAGTCCATTTCATAAGTTTTAAAAATGCTTATTAACTCATTATGACTCAACAAATCAGTGTTCCTAGCTTCCTCAACGGCACAAACTTTGCCATTGAATCTTCTAGGAAGAGTACGAAGGGTTTTGTTTACTAACCTAATATTAGAGATTGGATCTCCAAGTGATTGCAATTCATTCACCACCTCATAAAGTCTCTCATTGTAGGAAGAAATCGTCTCATCATCTTTCATTCTTAGGCCTTCAAACTTCGTGTTCTGCATCCTTGCTTTGGCTCTACGGACACTACCGAAACCTTCACAGTGTTCTTGTAGTCTTTCCCATGCATCTTTGGCTGAAACACAATTCTGGATAAGGTTGAACATAACCGTATCAACCGATGAATTGATTGCGTTGATGGCCTTTGAATTGTACAATGATGAATTGTTCTCCTCCGTGGTCCATTCAAGCTCGTTCTTGAGAATCTGGTCTCCATCTTTATCTTCAGTTGTGGGAGGACTCCAACCTGACAGAATGCTTTTCCAAGCACGTTCATCAAGGGCTTTGATGTAGCTCCTCATCCAGCTTTTCCATGCGGCATAATTGGTTCCATCGAGTATGGGAGGACGGGTGATGGATCCACTGGAGTAGATAGCTCCAGGAGGGTAATCCATGGCAACTCAACACTCAATACCGGGACCAACACTTAGTACCGTCAATTGATGGCTCTGATACCACTTGATAGTGCTGTGGTACCGTTGAGTTGAAGTATTGTTCGAAGTGTGATGACACTCAAGACAACACTTAATGTGTTCTGAATAATGTAGAGAGAATAAGTAAACAGCGGAAGACTTTGAACACAAGGATTAACTCTATCTTTCCACAAACTAAAATTAGTTTGTAAAATTAGTTTGTGGCTGCCTCAAGGCTGAAATATCACTAACTTGGAAAAAGAGATTACAAAAACAAATTCGAGACTTGAAAACATTCCTTTCAAATCTCAAACATAAAATTGGATAAAATATCTAAACAAGTTCTCAAATGGCAAACCTAGATTGTTAAGTCTAAGCCTACTTTAAGCATACACTTCCACACCCCGTGAATAGCTCAACAAAACGTATGGGATAATAATATATACAAGTGTTGTACTGAGTGTAACAACACATGTGAAATCACTACACTAAAACCGTAAAAATAGGTTCCTATAAACGCGCTATGCTTCAGTATGTAGTGAGGGCTCTCTCTCTTAGTTTCTGGAAGTATTCCTCATCTATTTATAGAGTTTGAATGATGATCCGTCCATCAATGAAGTGGAAATCATGGAGAGAATTTGAGATCCACTTTTGTAGGAGTTGAGGTAACTTCCTTTCTTTACTCTTCGGTTCCTTTAATTCCAAGTCCTTCCATTACGTTCCAGATCCTTCCAGGTGCATCAAGAATATTCTGGGTCATGGGAATAACTACCGTTGACTGTCGTTGACCAGGGATAGCACCAAGGACAACCATTGAGGCAACACTAAGCAGTTGATCACTGAAACATGTTTCCTGAAGGATGTTGACCTGAAATGATAGCAAAGATAATTTGAACAACACTAAAAGTTAGTCGTTAGAACAAATATCTTGGAGAATGCCCTGGAGGATGGGTGTGATTCCATATATGATAGCACTGGTCTCAACACTCACATATTCACATACAAAATTAAACCATTTTTCTATAATAATACATGTGATTTTTCAATAATAAATCAATGGTGTAACTTTTTAAAAGTACACTTACATACATGATGTATTTGATGAATACAAGACTAAGACAGATAAAATATTGGAACCTAAATATTTTGTCTAAGAGTTCATTACCAAAATAACAAAATGACAAAATTTTACGAATTTAAGATATAAAAAAATGTGTATGTACAGTAAATAAAATTAAAATATTCAAGAGGGTGACCGTTCTCACGCCTCCGAAATCTGTCCCCTATTGGATTATATTATCAGTCCTTTTCTCTAGGGCTCCATTTGTTAAAGTAGAAAAAAAGTCATATTACTGATATTTATTTTCGCTCAAAGTTATTTAGTAGGTTAACTATACAAAAATAATATGGATTCATTTTTTGTACGCCCGATCCAATATAAAGAAGGATCATATTACACACTTTTCACTGTTTATAATGTAATAATTTATCCCATTTTTCCTTCTTTACAATTTTTTGTATGACGTTTGCAGTAGTTTTTGTTTTTCTCTCTCAATACGTTATATTATACTAAGTGAGATTCTGTTTTCTCTCTTTGTATATATTACACCCTACCAAGTGAGACGTACTAAGTTTATGCAATTTTCTTCTTCATTTATACCTCATAACATTATATAAAGTTTAAATATAAAATTTATCAACCCTAGTATTCATCGACTAACAAATGTATCATAAATGGTAACGATGATGAACACTATTGATCACCTATACATTTTTCTCCTTTTGCGTGAAAATTTTGGTTTCAAATATTTGTTCACCAAATCAATAGTTAGAAAGTTCAGTTGTATGAAATGTAGATAATAATTTAAATTAAATCATTACGAGAAACTGAATATATTTATTTATTAGGATTAATATGGTAATGTTAGATTTCATAAAAAGTTAATATATTGAGGTGACATTTGGTTTGGAAAGTCTTTAAAATAGATGAGAATGAAGATAAATGTATAATAATAGTCGTTAAGAAGAAAAAATATAATTTACGCTACTACTTTTTCTCTTAAAAAAAAAAAGGTATTTGTTACCTTATTTGAATACATTACTATATCTTTCTATAGTTTCTATTAATTATTTTAAATTTATTTTAAAATAAAAAATATTAGTGATATAATACGTGGACACAATCATTTATCCAATATATATATATATATATATATATATATATTTAAAAATGGATAATTTAATTTAATTTTCATTCTCATTCACATTTATATTGAAGATTTCAAAACTTACGACCTTGAATTTTATACTTTTAATTTGAAAAATAATTACTATTGGTCTTCTTGAAAAAATTGGGTTAGAAAATATGATGGATTTCATTTAGGAATTAATATGAAGAATGAGTCCACATTTTTGGGCTGAAGAAGCCAACAATGTCAGCTCATTGGGCTTTCAGTAATTTTTTTGCTGTTCATACTGGGTCTTGCTATTTCTAGATAAGAGCAGAATGCAATGAAAATACTTGTGAAAAAATTGCACTAATATATTTTATGTGGAGTAATATTTAAATAAAAATAATTAATATTGTTGAGTAAAATTAACTGACATTATTCATAGAGAACCTACCACTCTTTCATACAGTGATTACAAGTTCTTTCACGAATTTTTTTTTAATTCATTAAACTATCCTAAATCACGCCCAATATTTTATATAAAAATAGTTAATAATAAATATATCATAAAATATTTAAAGTTTCTAATACTTGATTATGAGTATTAAAATTTTTAATCAAAATAATCAATAAAAATTAAAATATAATATCACTTACCTAATTTTTAATACTTCTGAATTTTTTTTGGTACTTTCAATAAAATATTTAATATTTTAAAATAATTTCATGATCATGAACAATTTTTATAAAAGTTTTATGTAAAGTTAGTTAGTAATGTTAGATTTATTCATAGCTCAATGAGTTTCCATCTATTGTTGATGATGTTCGCAAAATTTCTTTTTATATAAAGAAATTAAGGTGGCGTTTGCAAATGGGATTAGTGCAATTTTAACTCATATTTTGAGTCATTCACAAGTATCATTTCTTATTATGACAGAAATAATAAAAATTTCATGCAAAAGTATTAGTTAATTTGTTGGTTGAAAATTATCAGCGTAATTTTTTTTATCATATGATTTTATTTTTTCCTCAATGAATTAATACTTTTTTACCTTTTTTTTTCCTCTGATTCCAAAAAAGAAAAAAAAAAGTCATTGTTTCACCTCTTTAATAAGTAACTTTTTTATTCTAGAACTTGTTGATAATATTTTATTCGAGGGGTGTGTAAATTCAACGATAGAGATTGGTCATACTGATATAACAGTCTTAGATATAGAACTCAGTCAAAAATGGAAGCAGTTAAAAATCAGTGGTAAATGTTAATTAAATTTGGTGGTTAAACAGCTGGGAGCAGTTATAGGCTTGGCAAGTAGTAACATTTTTCTACAACTCTACCAAACTAAGAAGATAATTAGTCAATTAATTTGACTCTAAGCTGTATTTTAGAGCAATTTTTTTTATCAATAAACTTTTTTTAATTTATCCACCATCTTTAATTTGATCGCAATAATAATATTACATTGTAACAGAAATAATTACATATCCACTTCTATTCATAAATTTATAGACCCACTGCGAATATAATAATGATACATAATCAAATTTATGTAAATAATAAATTTTTTACTGTATAACTGTCACATTCGCGATAAATATATAAGTTTTTACCCGCTCATTTCCACATATTATAAACTTAACATATGCCTACACAATAAAACATTTCTTTTAATTAACAAAAAGAATTGAAAATACTCTCTTAGAAATTATACTGTGAGGCAATTCATATTGACCAATTAATTAAAACTAGTATACAAATTAAATGTGGATAAGATATATTTACTTCAATAATTTTCACACAAATTAATTAAAATTAAAATAAGATTGGTTCGACCTATGAGTAAGTGACACTAGTATCCTATGTGGCGATACCTATTATTTTGACTTTCTCAATGTATTAATTAGCTTATCATAACTAGATTAAGTCGTCTTTAATCCCTCTTGTCCTACTAACTTATTAGAGATTAGTTGAATTTATTATTTTCTTGCAATTTTTTTTATCGATGTCTGAATTTAGTGATTGATTAAAATGGAAATAATAACACATCTAAGTATAAATGCGATAATAACATATAAGTACGATAGTCCTTTATTATTTAAATTAATTGTTTAAATTTATTTACGTATTATTATCAAATTTACGATGTATATATAATTAAATTTGTATTTCACCAATAGACATGTTATCATTGCATTGATTATAAATATATACACCTATATTGTGCAATACTTATACGTAATGAATAAAAATAATATACTCCCTCCCTCCGTCCCATAATTGTTTTCACACTTTCCTTTTCTGTTCATCCCACAATTGTTTTCACACACTATAAATGGAAGCTATTACTTTAACTTTATCCTCACAATCCAACTAATCTCATTATTTTAATAATATAACTTTACACAATACTCTACTTTTCTTAAAAAGTGTGTCATCCTAAAGGTGAAAACACCTCTGGGACGGAGGGAGTAACATTTAGCTCATATAAATTAATGACAACTTTAATTGTGATAATAGAGAGAATGAGAGGTAGAGAAAGAATTTGTCGGTCCAACAACAGGGGTAAGGGTAGAATCCGGCAACCCATTTTCGAGCGACCACCGGTGAGGCAAATAAGAAACCTTAGGCACCCTAACCTTCAGTGAGGCGATAGATGGAATCACGGAAAATCCAATTGGAATTATGCACAGGTCCCGTCCAAAGGATGTGTTTCATACTTTTTCAAAAACTTCCCTGACTCTTGTGACATGAAAGCTCTGTTCTTGAAGTTCATAGACATTGAAACTGTGCGTGATATCTTCATTTCTAAGAGAAGAGATAAGGATGGTAAACGTTTCGGTTTTGTGGGATTTGAATCGAGTATTGATAAACAAAGGGTTGAGCGCAAACTCAACGACATTTGGTTTGTATCTTATAAGCTTAGAGCCAATATCTCTTTGTTTGACCGTAATGCCAAATCAGGTGTTGTTGTTGTACCCATAGATTCTCAAAAGTCGGCTCCTTATTCATTTTTCAACTCAGGTCGGAGAAGAGAACACACTACTTATGCTCAAGTGACCCGGTCTACTCATTTTAGAGAGTTTCCTCTTGCTCGTGTTGATGCTTCGGTTAAAAGTGCTAGCCCCAACCCAAATCCTATTTCAGGGCTCCCTCATGGGGGGCTGAATTTTTCCACCACTTCGGAGGATCGAAATTGACTAGTTAATTGTTACATTGGTTCCTTGAAAGGAAAATTCCCATGGTCAGAGGTGTGTATTAATATTCTGGAGGAGTGTGATGCAATAGTGGATTTTAAATATCTTGGAGGAGATCTTGTTCTACTTCAACCCCCGGGTGGTGAATGCATATCTAAGTCGGTTCTCGAAAAAGTCTCGCCTTGGTTTGATTCTCTAAATCCATAGTGTGAAAGTGACGTGAGCAACAGAAGACTCGTCTGGACGAAATGGTTCGGCATCCCCCTTCATGCATGGAACGACAGATTCTTCAAACTAATTGCGATAAAGTTTGGAAAGATTGTGAAAATTGATGAAGACACTCTTAATAGGAAAAAATTGCAATCAGCTTGTCTTCTCATTAGGACCTCTTATCCTGAAATTTCGAGGACTTCTTTCTCGGTGCATGTGGATGGTAGACCTTTTAGTATCAGGGTCCGTGAAGAAGACGAACAATTTTTTGATGCTATGGAAGATTGGCCAGTGGGTATTGTTTGTGAAGAGGATGATGATGATGATCTGTCCTGGGTCCAAGAAGGTGATTTGGCTAGTGGAATCCTAAACTAGCCTTCGGGAAATTACTCAACTTCAAACGGTGCCCATCTCCCCATCGGCGATCAATCTTCGGCGCCGCAATCTGTCGTACCTTTCTTGGAATCTGTGGGGAATGGAACGTTGGAGCCGTCAAAAGCAGCCAATTCATCGCCTGTGGGACCCAATTCACATAATTACTCTCTTTTGCTCTCTCCGAGTTTCGAGGATAGACGTGAGACGGTTGGCTTGGAAATAGCAAATAAGCATCATCCTATTTTGAATTTGCAATTGGGCCAACATCAAGGATAATCCAATTAATCCAATCCAATCACCCTCATTGGAAGCCCATCAACCAAAGGATATAGCCCTTAGATCCACGATTCTTCACAAATAAAGTTCGCATATTTCCTCTAGTTCTCTCTCGTCACACGATTCAATCATTAGGTCTATGGATATTTAATCCCAATCTGTAGAAGGTTATTCTGCCGAAGCCACTGAAGTCTCATTTTCGTCCGCTCACCCGCCTTGTAATACTTTAATTAAGTCTTGCTCCATCCATGATACCTCTTCGAGGGAAAATGCTGAGAGTTTTGAAGAATCTAGATTGTTTGATGCCCAAGGTGAAATGAAAATTACAGAAGAAGCCAAGAAATCCTGGGAGGTGGGGAAGAAGCTCGGTCTTATTGGTAAAGTTTTTGATGAAGCTCTGATAAAAAAAATGGAATCTCTTGAGCGAAGAGATAAATCAAAGAAAAAAAAAAAATAAGCGCCAACAGAGGAAAGGAGACTATGGTAGTTATCAATGAAGATCATGAGTTACAATATTAGAGGGCTGGGAACTCAGAAACTTGCTACATGTTGATAAAAGGAATTTAAACCAAGTCCAAGTTGCTCGCCAGGCTGCTCGTCAGGCTGCTCGCCACCTTGCTCGTCCAGCTCAGAGATGGCGAGACAATAAGCCCACGTGGCCAAGTCTAAGTTGCTCGCCAGGGTGCTCGCCAGGCTGCTCGTCAGGCTGCTCGCCACCTTACTCGTCCAGCTCAGAGATGGCGAGACAACAAGCCTACGTGGCCAAGTCCAAGTTGCTCGCCAG
>JAPKLY010000042.1:1600726-1690309 GCA_026898435.1 Prunella vulgaris
TATAATTAGCCACATAAATCTTTCGGTTGCATAAATTGCTCAACACTACAGAAATACAAAATTGATTATTGTTGTGTACAAGAGACCAAATTAGAAGTTATGCCGGAATCTATTGGTAGAGAAATTTGGTACAGTGAGAAATTTGATTGGGTTTATCAAAATGTTGTTGGTCGTTCGGGAGGGCTACTGACAGTGTGGAATGACGATATCTTCTGCAAAGTGAGCTCTTGGCATGCTCCGGGTATGTTAATTGTGAATGGTTTCTGGCGCGCAGATGGTATGAGTGGTTGTATCATTAACATATATGCCCCTTGTAACCTTCATGAAAAGATGGCCTTGTGGGACCTTTTAAAACTTGTTTTTGAGCAGAATGAAATGTTAGCTTATGTGCTGCTGGTGATTTTAATCTGTTCGTTCGTCGAGTGAAAGAATTGGCAGAAGTGATGGGGGGACTTGAGAGATATTACAATCTTTAATGAATTCATTATTGAAAGTGGAATTGACTGATTTACCTATCGTAGGTAGAACTTTCACTTGGTATCGACCTGATGGAATGTGCAAGAGTCGTCTCGACCGAATGCTAGTGAATAGTGAATTCCTCTCAAAATGGCCACTGCAATCGCTTAAAGGTTTGAGGAGAACAACATCCGACCATTGTCCTATTTATCTAGAGGCGGCCTATCAAGATTGGGGGCCAAAACCCTTCAAATTTTTCAACAGCTATATTTACCACCCAAACTTCAAGGAGTTCCTCAAGTCCAGATGGAGGAATTATCAGGTCAGTGGTTGGTTTTCTTATGTGCTTAAACAAAAATTGAAGCTTTTGAAAAGGGATTTTAAAGAATGGAACAACAATGTGTTTGGGTTTTTAGATAAGAGAATTGAGGACAAAACTACTGGAATTGAGTCCCTGGATGGGATTGATGATGTATTTGGGCTAGAGTCAGAAGATATAATTCGCAGGAAGCAAGTTACAGCTGAATTGATTAGGGATCTTCATTGGAAGGATAATATGATGTTCCAGAAATCAAAGGTGGAGTGGCTCACAGAAGGCGATACCAGCCCTAGATTCTTTCCCAACTGGATCAATAGGCGCAACAAGCTCAACAAGATTGAGGGATTGTTTATTCAAGGTCAATGGACCGAATCTGTGGAGGGTATCAGGTCAGGTATCCAGAATCATGATCAGGCAGCACTTCAAGTCATTGGGAACAATGGAGGCATCCTTACCCTCTAGCTTATTCAAGAGAAAACTGCAGGACTGTGACAACCAGCTCCTTGTGGCACCTTTCACTGAAGCTGAGATTAAAGAAGACATTTGGTCTTGTGACTCGAATAAAAGCCCGGGACCAGATGGTTTCTCCTTTGGTTTTTTCAAAGAAAATTGGGATAATATGAAGCATGAAATCATGGGGATGATGAATGATTTTCACAGCAATGCTAAGTTCGTTAATGGCATGAACCCCTCTTTTATTACACTGGTTCCAAAAAAGGATAACAACTTTTCTCTTGGAGATTTTCGCCCTATCTCTCTTATTGGCTCTTTGTATAAAATCATCTCCAAAACTTTGGCTTCTCGACTCAACAAAGTGTTGGATTCAGTTATCTCTGACTCACAATCTGCTTTTTTGAAAGGTAGGCAGATTCTTGATGGCAGGGTTATTCTCAATGAATTAATTGATAAAGCAAATTTTTTTTTTTGAGTAGATTGATCTTCAAGGCTGATTTTGAGAAGGCGTTTGATTTGGTGGACTGGGGATATCTCGATAGCATGTTAAAGGGGGTGAAGTTTTGTGATAAATGGAGAAGATAGATAACTAGGTGCATTACATCAGCCTCTGCATCGGTATTAGTTAACGGCAGTCCTACGGAGGAATTTAAGCTCGAGATAGGCCTTAGACAGGGAGATCCTCTTTCTCCTTTTCTATTCTTGATTGCAGCTGAAGGTTTAAATTTGCTTGTCTCGAAAGCAGTGGAACTTAATATTCTTGAAGCAGTTTCAGTAGGCGATGAGAGGGTTATGATATCTCAACTTCAGTATGCTGATGACACCGTTTTTATCTGTCCTGGAAAGATGGAGAATATCAAGGTCATAAAATTCATATTGAGGAATTTTGAGATCATATCCGGGCTTAAAGTAAATTTCAACAAAAGCTGCTTGTTGGACCTCAATTGTAATGATGAGATGGTGTTGGAGATGACGAATTCTCTTTATTGTGAAATTGGTCAATGGCCTCTCTCTTATTTGGGTCTCAATATAGGTATAAACCACAAATGTTCTTCTTCCTGGACTAAGCTCATGGACAGGGTCAAGAGGAGGTTAGCGATTTGGAATGATAAAAATATTTCTTTCAGTGGTCGTGTGACATTAGTTCAGACGGTTTTATCTGTGATTCCTATATATTGCCTCTCTTTCTATCGTATCCCCAAAAAAATTATTCGTGAGTTAACCTCTCTACAGGAATTTCTTATGGGGTGGGAGTGAAAATAATAGTAAAATCTCTTGGGTTCGTTGGGATGAAATTTGCAAAACAAAAGAAAACGGGGGGCTGGGTATACGGAATTTGGAGTTTTTTAATTTGGCTCTCTTAAGCAAAATGGGTTTGGAGGTTTTTAAATGAACCCGAGAGTCTCTGGGCTAGGGTGATAAAATCTAAATATGGGGGATTAGAAGTATCTTATTTGGGTAGAAATTTTAGGAATTCGACTGGAGGTAGAATTGGTGCGAGATCGAGTTTGGTGTCAGGCTGGTGGTTAGATATTTGCAATATTTACTGTGATTGTGAAGGGAAAGGTATGATCGATGACTTAGCTAGAATAGTTGGTAATGGAGAAAATACTTTGTTTTGGTCTGATAGATGGGTAGGGGAGGATATTCTTAAACATTCTTTTAATCGCCTTTTTAGAATTAGCGTTCAGAGAGTTTTAAGAGTGAGCGAGATGGGAAATTGAGGGCTGAATGGTTGGGAGTGGGATTTGAAATGGAGTAGAGAGTTAAGGGGGAGGGATGAGTCTATTCTTAATGATCTGTATGTTTTTCTTAACAGGTGCAATTTACTCCAAAGTGGCGAGGACTATTGGAGGTGGAAGCCTTCCACCAGTGGCCTTTTTTCTACTAAGAAAGCTTATTCAAAGCTTGTCGAGTCATATTTGGATTCCGTTCCATGGAGGCAACAAAGAAGAATGTATAAAAGATTGTGGAGTAGTTTCGCCCCAAAAAGGATGCAAACAATTGTGTGGAAATTGCTCAAGGAAAGAATGCCGACAAAAGACATGTTGAGAAAGAGGAAAGTCATTGCCGTGAACGAAGACATATCTCGTGGTTTTTGTGGTACTTCTGATGAGGACATCACCCATTTGTTTTGAGTGTCATTTTGGATCATACATTTGGTCCAATATCTCTTTGTGGTTTAATCTTACTCCATCTGTTCATAGATCGCCTTCTGCACATTTTCTACATTTTTTGTGCTCTCTTCGGAACAGGTAAATCCAAACGCTTCACTGCTACAATTTGGATTTGTGTGGTATGGATGATTTGAAAGCAAAGAAATGATCTCATCTTTAATTCTTGTGGTTTTCCTGTTGAAAAGGTAATAGATGAAATTAAGGCTAGATTGTGGTCGTGGTTTTCTGCTAAGGTGATATCCTTTAGATCGTTATCATTCAAGCATTGACTAAATAATCCTAGGCAAAGCTGTGAATTTTGAATTTTGTTTTGTATTTTGGAGCTCGCTGGCCCCAGGTCTTGATTAGGTATTTGTATTTGTGGAGTGATGCTCTTGTTGTAAATTCTTATTCTGTAAGGGTTGGAATACCCTTGTACTT
This sequence comes from Prunella vulgaris, assembly GCA_026898435.1. Taxonomy (NCBI): domain Eukaryota; kingdom Viridiplantae; phylum Streptophyta; class Magnoliopsida; order Lamiales; family Lamiaceae; genus Prunella; species Prunella vulgaris. The sequence goes on from JAPKLY010000042.1 coordinate 1,604,552, forward strand.
CCTTTATGAATTTTTTTTTCGATCCAAGAAAAACATTTAGCTCATATAAAATTAGAATCGACAGATGAGATAATTAATATGTGTACTACTTTATTACGAATAAGACATGTGATATGTATTTACCATAAGATCATTGAAACAATTACTATTTAGTGAAAAATATCATTCAAACTGTGTTTTTTTAAACTATTCCTTCCCTCATTTAAAAAAGCTTTTTACGTTGTCTTTTCAAATGTTTTTAATAAGTTTCACATATCATTTTTAAAAATACATTTATCTCATTCTACTCTTTAATACCACACTAGTTCACTTTACTCCATCTCGCCTATCACATTGTTTATACTTTCATATTGATATTCTTAAAATAATCACAAATTAATATAAAATTAATGCATTATTTTTAAATAGGTATAAAAAATTTGCATAATAGTGTAAACATAAGTTGAATAATAGAGTTATTTATTTGCATATTGTACATATTTAAAAATAGTGCATCATTTTTGTACAAATTTGTGATTGACCCGATATTCTTTAATTTCCGTAATTTTTTTTTATGAGAAGTTTATTAGTGGATGTAGGGAATATTAATAGTACTTGTTGAAACAAACAATATTATTAAATAAAAAAAGATATAATTTAAATGAAATGTACCAAGTATGTACATAGTATATATATCAGATTTTTTATATAATATAAATAAATTTAGAAAAATATTGGGTGACATCATCTTGAAGATCATATTCGAGAGCCAAAAGTTCAAAGTGTGATGATATCTTATTATTTGTTAGGTTTAACAATCGTTTATTTATTACAATGAACTTTATTACCATTTAAAAAAATTAGATTTCATATGAAATAGACGTTTATGATAAATTTATTTAAAATATTAAATATTTGGTTAAGTATATTAAAATATTCATCAAGAGTATCAAAAGTCGAGATCAATATTATCAGTAACAATATAATATTGATCAAAAAATTTTATACATCTGATGAGTTTTTTTATAATATTGGTTAAATATTTGATATTTTAAAACTAGTTCATTAATTATTTTCATATAAAACCTTATCTTTTAAAAAATACCTATAAATAAAAAATAAATTTTATTTTTTAAATTGTGTAAGATCCTCCCATGATATTAGACCGCCGGAAAAATGATAATTGAATTATAATAAAATATACATTATTTAAAAAAAGTAATAATTACTTTTAATTTTTTTAATCATTTTAAAAGAAATTTGGTGATATATTTATAATAAAATATGATAATGTTTTTTTTATAAAAAAGTAATAATCACTTTTAACAAAAATATTATCTCTTTCTATTAAAATTTCATCATTTTTTAAAAATAGCAATTTTTTTTAATATAAATATATTTTATATTGTTCTCGTATCATGAAATAATCCCCCACACAAGATTAACATTAATTTATTGAGATTACTGTTTACCAAGGCATAATTAATTTATTATTTCTTGCTCTAAATCTTTAATTATTCGCTTGGTATGACAAGACGTCACAGACCCAAAATACCATATACTATTTGACAATAATCTGATCGTATTTTAAATTAAATTAATACCTCACAAAAAAAAAAATCTTGTATGCACCAATTACACCGTGCAACTCAAATTCATTTTTAAAAAAGTTACACAAAATACTATTGAAAAGTTACACATATTATTACTGAAAAGTGTATCTTTAATTAGTGTAACTTTTCAGTAATAATTTGTGTATCAATAATATTTTGTGTAACTTTTTAAAAATAAACTTGAGTTACACGGTGTAATTGGTGCACAAGAGACTTACCCAACCCAAAAAGAATTAAGAAGGATAAACTGATGGAGAAAGAAATAAAATTTGGAGTAGGACTGCAACAAGAGCGGGTCCAATTCAAATGTGTGTTTTTTTTAAATATTATTCATTGTTTTCACTAAATAAACTATTTTCACTAAAAAAAAAAAAAAAAAACTTGTGTCCACTTATAGTTTTAGTAAATATTAAAAACAATTAATAGTATTTACAAATATTATATATAAAATTTGCCTTAAATTTATTATGGATCACGCCAATATTTTCTGAATATATTCTTCAAACGGTAGCCTGATATCACACTTTTTGTGTTTCTTTTCACTATTAGTGCAACACTACATAACATATTCCCTTCATCTCATATATTCATATCAATTTGCCCTAAATGGTGCACATTTAATAAAAAAAATGGACAGTTTAAATTATATATTTTCTATGACTATTTTAAATTGGTATATTATAAAAAAATAAATTATAATTCAATTTTTTACTCTATCATATAAAAATGGTATCAATTTAAAAATAGTGGTAAAATAATATACTTTCTTGAAGTTAATTCTTTATATAAGCAGTCAATAAACATATACTCCCTCTATCCCAGAAGACATTGCAGTGTCTTTTGGGCACACAGTTTAAGAAAAATAAATAAAAAGTACTCCCTCCGTCCACGATAAATGGTCCACGTTGCCTTAAATGGTCGTCCACAATAAATGGTCTACTTACCTAAAATGGAAAACTTACAATCATTATTTTAATTTTTTATACACATATACTCACTTTTACACATCACATCAAGTACTTTTTTAATAATTAAATATTTTTTTATATTATTACACTCACTTTTACACATCAACATCTACTTTTCTTAATAACCGTGCACAGCAAGGGTAGTCCAATTTTCATGGACGGAGGGAGTACATTTTTATGAATATTATATGCGTATTGTGAGAGTGTAATTTAATAAATAGTTTCCATTTTTAAATATGCAAATTTTTTGTGGGACAACCCAAAATAGAAAGTATGCAATGTCTTTTGGGACGGACGGAGTACTATTAAAAATGGAGTACAATACTCTAACCCTTACATATTACATGATATTACTTCAATTTGCTTCAGATAACTTCCTTCTTCACATTTCATTTCAAATCAATCAGTTACACATCATGTATTTCTATACCAAAACAACCATATGTTACTTTCTAAACTCCTAAACATTTTTTCCAATCAAATAGCCACTCCGAAATTTAATATCCCTATAATTTTATTCTTTCATTGCTATCCACGACCAACATCACAATCTTTACTCTTCCCCAATTTTCGTCAACTCAATCTTTTCTTCGTTGAAAAATACACGAGTTCCAAGTGTTCCATATTAGCAATACCGAGCAAATCCAAAATGTCACAATAACTTTTCTAATTTTACCCCTTCCTAAACAATCCATGATTAAGAAAATTAATAGGTGCATTACATATTGGTTCAATTGTATAATGAGTATTGCAATTTAGTTTTAACCTTTTAAAAAATTGCATTTTGGTTCAAAAGTAGGTTTTATGTAGTCTGACACAGCCTGCAGGCTGCAGTGATTTGACAGATTTCAGTTGTCACTTTTTGTGGGGCCCTCCCAAATTTGCACAGCCGCAACATGCACAACCCATTATGCACAGATTTTTAAGATGCACAATCCAATATATCCAGATTTTTTAAATGCACAATCCGATATGCACATATTTTTTTAGATGCACAATCCAATATGCACAGATTTTTTTAAATGCACATGTTTAATTTTATACAGGGTTTGAATATGCATATATTTTAATATACATTAAATTCAATTAATATTGGTTCTAATTACTGTTGCATATACCGGAATATGCACAAATCTAAAATTACATGTTACTAATTTTTTTTGTGAAAAAAAAATACATAAAATATTTTCATCTTCGTCCCCAGTGTCTTCATCTTCACTTTACTTTCATCAAACATCTTCAACTAATCTTCAAATCTGTATAAAAAAAATTAAACTCAAATCAAACAAAGCCTGTTCTATGTTTCATGAAAATGAAAATCCAAAATCACAAAGTTCTATGTTTAAAAAAAAAATCCAAAATCACGAATCCAAAACAAAATCAAACGACCCAATAATCCAAAACCAGCAGCAGCTGCTGCAACACCAAGAGCAACTGGTACAGAAACAAATGCCTCAAGCAGATTCAAATAATTGACAAAAAGAATTTAAGGGATTATGCAAATTGATTCGTGAAACAGACACAAATGGAAAATATCCTGATATTTATTTTCTGACTACTTAGACAAAAAATCTTCATATAAAGTTCCCCAGATCCAAAAACTCATAAAAAAGTACTCTAGACAAAGACCGAAAAAAGCCCTAAAAATCGAAGCAAATCGATCTCAGATCTACGCGATGCGCTAAAAGTCGAAGCAAAATGAACAGAAATTAAAAAAAATTGTAAAAACAAAGGAGAGATAGTACCAGATCTAGTGGCTGCGCTGTGGTCGTGGATCCACCGTCACCTTCGTTGTGGTCGTGGGTCCACCGTTGCTTTCGTCGTCGAGGCTTCATCGTCAGTGCTCCATTTCCCGTCCGGTCGCGCGAGAGACACCATCAGTATTTCATCATCATTTTTTATCTGATGCTAATCGTCGTCGAGGCTTCGTCCGCAGTCCTCCATTTTCGTCTGAATTGTCCGTCGATTTGGTGACTGAGAACGAAGGGGAGAGAGAGAGTGGGTGGGAGAAGAGAACGAGAGAGAGGGTGGGAGAACGAGAGAGAGAGAGAAGGGTTTTCCATTTTGATTTTTAAAAATATGATTGAATCAATAATATAGGAGAGAGAGTGATAAGTGGGGTGGGTATGGGTGCTGACAAAACTTTATGTGTGTGGGCTCAATCTTTGAACCATTTTGTATATTTTGTTGAATCAATATATATTTTTAAAAAGGCGTAATTATAAAATGTAAATTGAGGAAGAATGTAGAACCAATATGTAATAATCTCAAAATTAATTAATGAATTCTTGTGTACTTTCATTTGCACATCCAACCAAGCAAATACATCATACCATAGTTGAGACGAGAACTTAGGAGTGAAGCTTCTTCCCCACAAAATTCACATTTTGCCTCCTCCACTATGAAGTGAAAAAAAAACAAACTTTTAAGTAAATAGTGATATATAGATAAATAATACAAAAAAATAATATTTATTTCCCAATAATATACAAATTTATGTAAATATTTAAATAAAATAAATGTGTAAATTTATATATGATGGGAGGAACATTTTATTTCTAATTTATACTTCAAAGGTGCCGTACATTATAAATAGGTGTGCCGAGAAGTATAATATTGGGGCATTCATTCCACTCTGAATGAAGTTTACAGCTGGAGTGGAGGAGATGACATGCTGGTGACGTCACGCATGTGTCACTATAGAAAGACGATGATTGAAGCTTAATCTTAAATTTGCTGTGCTTTTAGAATTTCCCAAAGTCAAAAACCAAAACTCTCATTTTATACGAGTAATTTATAAGCCTACTGTAAGGATCACCGTTTCCTTAAGCTCATTTGATTTCGATCCCCTCCATCAATATTTCCTCAATTTAAGTATAAATATCACTTATTATTATGGATTATATATATATATATATTTATTAATTATTTTAATAATGTATATATATTCATGATAATAATGACATTTATACTGAATGAAGAAAATTGATTAAATATTAAATGGAGGGGATCCGACTTCGAAATTAGGGTATTTCCACCTCCCATTTTATTTGAGTTAAAAATTTAAAATGTTATTTTTTATATTTCATACTTCATTCATACTCAAACTACATATAAATTCTAATGTTTCTCACGCTCATTTGTTCTCCTTCCTACTTTACTCTTGAAAAGTAGTTAAAATAATATAATTCTAACCATTAATTATTCAATATTGATTTGATATAAATTAATTTTATACCATCAAAGTAAACATATGTATTTATTATATATAAAAACTCTTATATCTAATAATTTTAAAATCATGACTTCATACAACGATTTAGAGTTCGAAACAATCATAGTATTGAAGCAGGTGTGATGAGTCTGATCCTTTCTTTATTATCGTATTCGGTGGGTTTGTTTCTAACGATAAATTATTTATTTCGCTAAAACATGTATGTGTTGGGGATTCATAATTTTATTCTTTAAAGCAAACATACCCTTAAAGTTATAAAATTTTAACGGTATGCATTATATATGATACTCAATAGTAATGCAACTTATTTACATCATATCATATCTTAATTTGATACTTCATCAATTCCAAGAGAATTTGAACTCCTGAAATTCCATGTGATTTAAAAAAAATATATTCTTTTTAATAAAATGATGGCATATGAGTAATTTGAAAATATATATTTTAATAAAATAATGATATATATATATATATATATATATATATATATTTTGTGAGTGAGTACGCAAATTGATGTTTTCTTCTTTAATAGTTTGCAAACTAGTGTGAGACGTTCAAATAATAAAAGTGTATAAATTTCCCTGAATTGAAAAGAGTAGTTTAATTATTGTAGCTAGTAATATATAAAAATAGAGTAAGTCTTGTATGAGATCGTCTCATGCCATTAGACTTGCAATTATTAATGAAAATTATCATTATAAAAAAATGATAAAATTTAATAAATATGATAATATTTTTGTTAAAAATGACTATCACTTTTTATTAAAATTTTATCACTTTTAAAAAAAATTATAAATTTTTATTAATAAGTGATAGGTCTCATGTTATAAAACTCTCTCATATAAATTTTTTTCATAAAAATATATTATGATAAAAAACCATATCCAAATACATATATATAAAATGAACAATTCCCCCCAAATGTATTTTTATTTTTTTCTTTTAATCTGTCTCCTAAATATATTCTTATAAAATATTTATTATCCTATTTATAAATAATTAATTTATTACTTAATTGACCACATAATATTTATATTTTATTCATTTTTTTCTTATTTTTATTAAAATTCATGCATGTTTATTTCAATGAGATTGATATAGGAGATGGAAAGAGTATTTAACTTCACCTTACATCTATAGATTAATCATTAATGATTAATAAAAGCTACAAAATTAATGTTCATTTATTTCATATTAATGTGGGAGGACGATTTTATAATTACACTACATCACCCGACTGTCATCACCAATTTTTTTTAATAACTTAGTTAATTCGTTTGAGAATCGATTAATTTGAGATCAATCTCGTCAGTTACTAATGAAATTAAATTTCATCAAAATATAATAAATTTTGTGCTCTAATTCATTTAAAAAATTAATTAGTTGTAAGTTTCGACTATAAAATCTATTATTCCCAAAAATTGCCATCACTAATCATATATAAACCATATTATTTGAAAATAAATACTCCCCCGTGCCGTATAAATTTACACCCTACAAGAGTTCACATTTAAAAAAAAAAAAAAATTTATATATAAAGTAGTGACATATGTGTAAATATGTGTATATGTTTGTGAATATACACGTAAATTAATATTTTTTTTTAATAATGTAGTATAAATTTGTGTAAGATGTCCAAATAAAAAAAAATTGCAAATTCTCATGAAAAGAGAGCACTACTTAAAGAATTGTTTTGTATTGAACGAGTCGAAGCGCTTTCTATCACCATCTCAACGCTTTTTATTTTTCAGATTACATGCCAACTACGTTTCTGTTGGATTATGGTGCATTTCTGATTTTGTAAAGACTTAAAGTCAATAAAGAGTTCATATTTTTTTAATACAAAGTAGTGATATTTATATAATATAATTAATATTATAATTATTCAAATTGAAAATTTCAGTAATTAACAATATCAACTGCCGGTTGATTAGTTCTTTGTCAAATCCCCTGTCAAAAAAAAAAAAAAACCCTAAGTTACAGCCAAAAAAAAGTTCAATTGGTCAATTTTTTCGATTCTATTAATTGAAATATTTTTTAAATCTTGAATTCGAGGACTTTTTCCCACAATCACCCATCACGACAGTAAGGTCATCAACTTGTGACTTTTTACAATTTTGCAAGAGGTTCTAAATATTAGATTCTCCTCCATACAAACTTGCAGGGAAGAAAGACACAAATATCAAGAAATTGAGAAAAATATTTATAAATCTTTTTTATATATAAAATTAAAAAATTGGTTGAATTGAATGTAATATGCATTTAAAAGTAAACAAATAATAAAATTTTGTGTAAATATATAAATATTGTGAGATTAAAGTTTATAAGAGAATTTTGTGTAAATATATAAAAGTACTAAAGTTGTAAAAAAATTGCAAAATAACGTGCAGTTGAATCACAAAATAAATTGAAGGTTTCTCGTTAAATTTGCTTGAGCAAATCCAAAATTAGCACTAGTGGAAGGGATTGATATCACTTCCATCCCAAAACCTTCTGAAAATAAAAAAAAATTATATGACGAAAAATAATACAATCATTGCCACATTAGATTATAATGATTTATTTATATTCATTAAAAAGAGTGCAAATCTTGAATTCATATATTTAATCTTCATGTGGCGAATTCTAGTACTCCCTTCATATCTGGCACACAAATAAAAAAAAAAAGGTAAAATATATGAGTGTGAAGTTAATTAATAAAATATAAAAGTGTATTTTATTGAATTTTATAAGTGAAAATTATTTCCTTTCTAAGGTAGGAAAAAAATTAGAACGTCCCAAAATGGGAAAAGGGGAAAAAAATTGGGATCAAGGAAGTATCACTTAAATAGTTCAGAAAATTAAACTTTTAAATGATTTAAAAGGAGAGACGACGGACAAAAAAAGATGAGGATCAAATCAAAATTAAATTGGTGGGTACATAAATAAATATGATTAGTCTTGTATGCACCAGTTACACGGTGCAACTCAAGTTTATTTTTAAAAAGTTAAACAGTTTATAACTAAAAAGTTAAACAGTTTATTACTGAAAAGTTAAACTATGAAAGATACACTTTTCAGTAATAAACTGTTTAACTTTTTAGTTATAAACTGTTTAACTTTTTAAAAATGAACTAGAGTTGCACCGTGTAACTGGTGCACAAGAGACTTACTCAAATAAATATACATAAAAAAATTCTAAATATATAAATAAACGTATTTTTGAAGAATTGCATTTTTTTTAATTCAAAAAATTTTTATTTTTCAAAACTCATATGGTATCTTCACATTTCCAACCCATACAACATAATTGTGCACCTGGCTAATAATTTTGTTATAATCCAAAATGGCCAAATTAATTTTCAACGTGGTTTAAGAACTTTCATGCAATTTTGGGATTGTAATTGTACAAATTTGAAAAGAAAAAAAGGACAAAATCAATGAAGTTAATTTTTTAAAAGAATTTTTACAAAATGATAAAAAGTGAAATTATCACAATAAAATTTAGTTGTATTTTTATTTTTTAAACACGTAATCTGGACATTAATTTCGAATGGTAGTATGGTCCCACATGATTAACATGGTGCATTGCCTGAATTTGGAATTAATAACGGATCACAAAAATATATTTGCTATTAATAATCTTAATGACTTTTGTGAATGATCGATGTTTTCCAATATAATTTTGTTGTATTTGAACTTAATATTGCAAAAACTAGTATTATTATTTTAAACTTTGATACTTAATTTTACGTTTAATTGTACTAATCTCGCAAGAGTATCAGTGATTTTGCCCATAATATTTTTTATTAATATATATATAGACTAATTAACTTTTGGCACATAAACCAATAAATTTTATAACTTTTTTTTTAATTTGGCAAAATAATTCACCACTTTAATTTTTATTTTTTTTGCTTTTGCAATTCAAACTTTTGCGGTTTGTCACTTGCCAAATTTAATGTGTACAAATATTATATATATTCATTATAATTTTAAATGAAACTATTTTATTATATTTAAAACCTAAAATAAATATTTTTTGGAATATTAAATTTATTAAAAAAATAAAAATAAATTCAAAATTATACATATTCTCTCTAGAAAATGAAAATTATATTGAATTATACGTATTTTTATTTACTTTTATATATATAATATTAATATTTTTGTTTATGTTTTTAGATATTTAATTACATATGGATGTTTATTGCAATGATGATTGTGAATTTATTTTCCGATCGACATCATCTTTTGAAAAGGGGCAAGTAGTCCGAAGTTTAAATTGTAAAAATAATAATAATAATGAAATGTAATTATTTATTTAGTCAAAATTAAAACAAAACTAGACTAATTATAATTTATAAAAAATGGTAATTTATTTTGCAATTAAACCATTATTAAATATAAATGAATGATGCCTCGGCGAAAAAAGAGTAGTTAATTAAAAAAAAATATAGGTGATGATGGGTAGCATAAAAAACCTAACTAATTATCATTTAATCAACGAAATTAATGGACACAATCCTGCATCTATTACATATAAGTACTCTTGTAGTAATCTGTATCTATTCTGTTAAATTGTTGACTAATTAATTTATTAATAATAAATTAAAACACATTAAATTGAAGCCTCACTATCAACAAATATATATATATCCAGGTATTTTCCTGAGTGTGCCGCGTTGGCTGAACGTGTTTCTTCCCCAATACACATCCATTCTCCCACCCTTATCAGCATGACGCCACACGCCAGCACCCTCTTCACAAAATCTTTCTGAAATACTCACTCCGTCTCTAGGGAATTTGCACACTAATAAGACGACACATTTAAAAAAAAAAAAAAAATTATATATAAAGTAGTGACATATAGGTTTGTGAGTATATACGTAAATCAATGTTTTCTTTTATAATAGTGTGCAAATTTGTGTGGGATATCTAAATCAAGAAAGTGTGTAAATTTCTGTGGGACAGAAACAGTAATTTACTTAGACTGTTAAATGAAATAAAAAGAAATAAATTTATGTGAATCATAATATTATCTTAAATAGAGGATTTATAATTATACACGATTAAGTCCAAATAATAGCATTATTTATAAATACTTAACACACTAAGGACTCGTTTGGTTCGTAAAATAAAAATATATATATGTAAAAAATATACATATTTTTTACATATAGATATTTTTATCTTACGAACCAAATGAGCCATAAGTCTCCGATTCAAAACTCAAATTGAGTCCAACGGAACAGCGAGCTAGACAAGTTCTGCGCAGGAGATCAAGACATCCCAACATTCATATTATATTAATTTTTTTTTTTTTAAACTTGTACTTAAATAAAATATTTAAGTAAATTTGATCTTTTATTTAAAAAAAAAACAAATATTTATTTTAGGGGTACAAGAAGAAATATAATATTTTCATAATGCATGTTATTCATAATATATATATATATATATATATATATATATAAGTAATTCAATTTTACTGCTTATATATAATAACAACATTATTTAGACAACTTAAATATATAGATAGTCAATAGTACATGCTAAAAATAGTCGTTATAATTACAAGGTCAAATTGATGATTTGAGTGTATATATGATCTTGATTACGGCATAGACAGTGTTGCTCTAATTAATATTTGTGTTGCAATATATTAGTTCAATGTTTTTTATAAAAATAAAAAATTTAATTTAGGAATTAGTGACGAACACATGAGGTAATGATACTCTAACCAATCAAAGCATAAGAAGAAGCCCATATATATCAAGAAATTAAATTAGCTTTTAACAGTAGTAATAATTAAAATTAATCTTAGAGGAGAATGCATTATTAATTAATCCCACCATATATATATATATATATAATTATAAAAAAAAATGAAAAAGTCTTAAGGGGATTTCGTTCCTTATTAGCAATATATATAATTCTATTCCCACCACTCCTTCCTTAGTCTCCAAGAAACTTACAACATTAAGTCCCTATCCAGCCAGCCCCCTCTATATAACAACCTCTCCCTTATCCCATTTCCTTCTTTCTCATTTGCTAATTTTCCCTTTCCAATAGTAGATAGATACATAATTAATCTTACTATTTTTTTGATCCAATTTCTCTTTTCCATTTATATATATATATAGATAGAAAAATAAAATGGAAGGAATTGTAGGACCATCATCATCATCATCAGTGATTAATGAGGAGGATCATGATCATGAATTGTTGGAGCTTCCTCCGGGATTCCGGTTTCATCCGACGGATGAGGAGATCATCATGCACTACCTCCTCAAAAAGGTCATCGATCGCCGATTCGTCGCCACCCCCATCGCTGAAGCTGATCTTAACAAGTCTGAACCATGGGACTTACCAAGTAATTTATTACTAATCTCTCTCTCTTGCTTCATCGACATGTACTGTGCATATATGTATCGTGCTCTACTGTTTGTGTGTCTGAGAGGGAGGATCTAATTCTAGAATTAATTAATGCATGAATAGGAAGGGAGATGGGTGGTTAATTTCGTAATTTCTTGATTTTTTTTTTAATTTTCCAACTTTGTAAGGTCATGCAATGAATTTATATAAGAAATTCCTAGTGATTGATATTAATTATGTGATGTTTGTACTTTTGGGAAGAGATTGTGATTTTTTTTTTTTACTTATAATTATAAGATGTTGTTAATTAATTTAGCGTAAAATTGGTCTTATTATAAATCATGACATAAAAGTAGTTTCAAACATTCAGACAGATTAAATTCTCAAATTCAAAGAGCTAAACTCAAATTCATATTAATTTCTTCTCGTTTTACTTATATACGGATATTTGAAAAAAATTTGTCTCATTTATTTAAAAGTCAAAAGTAAAACCAGATCACAATTTGACCCTATCTATCTTCTTCCATTAAGAAAAATCTCTAAAAATAAATATATATATTTATTTTTGATATGTGCAGAGAAGGCAAAGATGGGAGAAAAAGAATGGTTTTTCTTCTGGCAGAGAGACAGGAAGTATCCAACAGGGATGAGAACAAATAGAGCAACAGAATCAGGATACTGGAAGGCAACTGGGAAAGACAAGGAGATCTACAAATCTAGGAATTGTTTGATTGGGATGAAAAAGACCCTTGTTTTCTACAAAGGCAGAGCTCCCAAAGGGGAGAAAACCAATTGGGTCATGCATGAATTTAGGCTTGAAGGCAATTACTTCTCTAACTATAACTTCTCTAGATCAGCTAAGGTATATATATATATCCCTTCCTCTATTTTTAATTTGCTTATATTATTATTATTACTTGTGTAATTGGTGTGTAAGTTAATTTTGAAAATTTATTAATTTGTTACTACCTCATTTTGCAATAAATGTCTATATTTTAGAGTTTTAATGTTGTTCCTATATATCCTATTTTTTTCCAAAATTTACCACCACCTTAAAGATCTCTTAACCAGTAAAATTAATTAAGTCTTCATTGTTATATATACTTCTCAATTTTAATGATTTCTCATATCTTTCATATTTCATAAATTTTATATCCCTTAATTTCATAAAAATTACTCTTTTCTATAACTACATTTATTTTAAAATGAGGTTGTAGTTGTTTCATCGAATTAGAGTTATAAGTTAAAATATATTTAGTCGTGTAATAGGTGCACATGAGACTCTGACTCTTGTTCTTTTGATAGGAGGAATTTGTCGTATCACGTGTTTTCCACAAAAACACAGGAATCAGAAGAAGCCCTATTGGTATAGAACTATCAAGAATTGACTCAATTGTAGATCATCTATTAGATACCCCTACTCCTCTTCCACCATTGGCAGATGAAGATGAATCAAAGGCAAATATTACACCCTCATCAAGGGCATTCTTGAACAATCACAATATTCACATGCAATATGACCAAAGAAGCTCCTTTGTGCCCCCTCAAAACTACCTTCTAAACACCACCAACCCTTTTTCTTCCCCCCAAATTGCCCTTCCTCCTTACCAAGCCTCATCATCATCATCTCTTGGTTATCATCATCATCATCAAGATGGATTGAGCTCCATGATCCCGAGCTATCCCATGATCAACGCGCTTCCCTTCAGAGGCGACGATCAGGTAAACCTAGGGCTCGTAGCACCAAAAATGGAGCATTATTCATCTAACAACTCCATGATTAGTCATTCACAAGACACGGGGCTTAGCACGGATAACTTGGCGAATGAGATCACGTCGAAGAAGGCATTTGATGCTCAAGTGCTTGAAGGTCTTAGCTTTAGCCCAAATATTTCGGATTTGGATTCATTATGGAGCTATTGATGATCAAAATTCTTAATTTTTTTTTACGTACGTATGTCATAATATATATGATTAATCCCCTCTTGTGGCCGTATTTTAGTCCTCTATGGTGGGGATGGTTCGATAATACTAATGTATATATAGTACTAATTTATTTATTAAAATATTTATATATATAGGAAGTATTTTGATCATATCTTTGTACATTTTCCCATTAATTTAATTAGATTATTATGTATAGATGCTTAGTTTCTAACTAGCATTGTGGGTTTTGTACGCTGCATAATTATGCATGTATGATTTATTAATTGATTTTCGTTGTAGCAGTGATTTATAGGTTCTTTGGTTTGTTTTTAATTTATATATATTTCGGATTCTAAATTAATGTCTTCATATATATATGCACCTTTTTGGACATTCACAACAAGATGAATAGACCATAAATATATATATATATATCACTATCCATATATTTAACTCTTTTGTGTGTACACACATGAGAAGAATACAAAGTAGGATATATTTTCTGAAACTGGTGTGTAAATTGAAATATACAATAATATTTATTGTCAGCAGTGTCGTAAAAAATTGCCTAGATTTTCAAGAAAGTTGTTAGATGGCACTAACAAGTCTCCAGAGAATTTCTTATAATAGTTAAAAAAATTGTGACCTTTTAATTAAGTTTTCTGCATAATTTCAGAAAACTTTGAAAAACCGTCTCCATTTCCCAGAATAAATAAAAAATAGGCTAATGAACAAATTAAATAAATTCAAATCTGCATTCGATCTATTGTTTTTATCTAACAAATTTATTCATACAACTCGTGAAATAAGTTGTAGTACTTTTAGTTTTAGCGTACTATTTAATGATTCGAAAATGCAAACTGGAATATATATATATATATATGAGTAAGTCTCATTTGCATCAGTTACACGGTGCAACTCAAGTTCATTTTTAAAAAGTTAATTACACAATTTATTATTGAAAAATTGCATAAATTATTACTGAAAAGTTACATATAAAAGATACACTTTTCAGTAATATAACATGTGTAACTTTTCAGTAGTATTTTATGTAACTTTTAAAAAATGAACTTGAGTTACACCGTGTAATTGGTGCATACAAGACTAATCATATATATATATTGTGAGTTATTTATTTATTTTTTGGGGTCCGCTGCCCAATTTTATGGGATTGAAATTAGACAATTGACAAGTTATTGAATCAAAATGCTTTAATTTCAACTTGAAATAAAACACCAAATTGATAATTTAAAGAATTGATGCTCAACCTGTCTAACATTTCTCAGAAAAAAAAATAAAAAAATTCAAGAGTCTTGCTTAGAGTTTAATTTTGCTAGTTCACTAGAAAGAAAGGGTGTTACCAGGCTAGCCATTACAAATTAATGTGTCATATGCAACTTGATTACCAAAGATCTTATATAATTACAATAATTGACCCCATAATTAATACAGACACATGTGCTTGTGTATTTGTAAATTAACAAACATTACATTTTTTTAAGATTAATAAATTAGTGAATTAATTTTGATGACTTTTGAACACAAAAGTGGAAAGGAGGAAATTGGGTTAAGGTGTTGGGAATATTCCCAGCTTTCTTGATGAATCTGCAACTCTATCCGCTTAATTCTCCTACAATTATGCATGCACTCCACCCTGACTGGACCACTCATATATGTTGTCCACACGCACACCACGTGGAGAGAGAGAGAGAATAAAATTAATTTGGATTTTGACATAAGCTTACTTGTTCAGTATTGAAAGCTAAGCTTCCCTATGGTTCATGCTTGCACGTATGGTAACAATTACTTGGAGTTTTGAAGCTTCATCCAAGCAATTATCAACAAAATATATATTATCATGTAAAACATATATATATATATATATATATATATATATATATATATATATGGCAACGTCGTATATGCATCGAGTGCACGTTTGTGCAATTTAAATATATTTTTAATAATTAGAGTTATTTTTAGTGAAAATTACAGTAATTTATGTTGAATAATTACGATTGTTCAACCATAATTTTATAGTTATAATTTTTTTTAAATATTCAGTAAAAGTAACTTTAGTTATGTAAAGATATACTTGAATTATATGGTTACCATTTTCTTTTGCATGGAAACATGGTCTAGTTCCTCACTAGAATTTCATCTTATCTTAAGATTTGAATTTGTAGAAAATTGTAAAATTAATTAATTTATATATTTTTAATAATTTTATTTATAAACTAATTTATCTTTGATTTTGTCAACTTAATCATGTGGAAGATATTGAGGAGACCTATATAATTTAATATAAATGAAATTATTGTCAGTAGGATTCGAACTCAAAATGTATGGGCTTGCGCTTTTTTTTTTTTAAATACTCTTATACCATGAAATAATTAATTTTATTTTATCTAAATGTTCGAACTTATAAATAATATGAATTTCTTTCATAATATCATGACTTCTTGTTCACGTCCACATTGTGTTAACATTTTTACATCTGATGGTGTTGACATCCCAAAATCCAGCACATATGTGGCATAGATAGTGCTAGAATGCGAAGTTGATACGATACGAACATGAGGATATACTAATTTTAGGGCAATACGGTATAGATAAGAGGATACTAATTTTCAAAAAAATTGGGTGCTATTCGACAATGATATATCTACTTATTATATTTTATTATTAATAACACCTAAAAGTTATATATATATATATATATATATATTTAAATTTGTAAATTATCTAACCAAAGCTTAAGTATGTTGAATGATTTAATATAATTAAATAATAAAATATAAATTCAAATTTTATTAGCCCATTATATATACATCATAATAGTAATTAAGGGGCAGTTGCGAAATAATACATTTTAAAATACTATTTTCAAAATTGGTACCATATGCAATATCTACTCTATTATGCAAAAAAATGTACCAATTTTAAAATAGCGATTTAAGAATGTACCAATTTAAAATTATTCCTAATAGTAAAAATTAAATTTAAAGTAAGTACCATTTTAATTATCAATTTAAATTATATAAAATAATAAAATTAAATTGAAAAGATATATTTAATGATTAATAAGTAGTAGAATTCAAATGGCGGATTCGAGTATCTATTAATTAAATTCGCCACGTGGAGAATTTAATACACATATTTAAAATTGCACCCTATATAGATGACATGTGCGAATTGGATACTACATTATAATAATTGTAGAATAAATTCTGCACCTTAGTTCAGCACACAATTGAAAGAAAATATTAGGAAATTATAAAAATAAATAAATTTTACATCGCTTTATAAGTTTAAATTTTTAGATGAATTATTTCTCACATCATACAATTTAATTATTCTAAAAAATAGAGGGCATGGGAAAAAATAGAAAATGAGAAAAAATGTTAGGAGAAGAAACCAAGAAAAAAAAATTATGGATGCAATAAATTTTACGATCTAAGAATCGTCTATTGCACACGGTTTTTCTTTTGGTCATAAAACTTTAGGCATGGCTAGTGCAATTTTACATATTTATTAATCTGCCTAATTAAATCTTAGGAGAAAATGAATACAAAAACTTATGAACAGTTAATTTTTTTAAATATTATTATTATGTATATACAATATTAAATAAAATGGTATAATTCAACTGTTCAATCCACCACTCTTCAACCTAAAGCTTTTAAGACATTAACTGCCATGGTCCTAAAAAAAAAATAAAAGGTACTATAGATTAGAATTTGAATTAATAATTTAGAAAAGTCAATTTTATATGCAATATGTGTATTGTAAACTCAAATTTATTTTTTTAATAGTTGGATTAATTTTATTGAATAGTTAGTGCTAATTACTCTAAATAGTTAAAGTTGAAATATCATAATTATTCAGTTTAATTAGTCTTAATTATTTAATTAATCGGTCATAACTGTTTAAAAATACATTTTGCAATTATTCTTACAGTTGGACTTTCCTATTAATTAGTCAATTTCAATTATTTTAAAATGAGGCCCAGGTTATTCGCACTAGTCTTTTTGGTAAATACACTAGCAAGATTAATACACTATATTTTTTGGAAATACACTACCCTTTGTTCGGTAAATTTTTTTGAATTTTTTGACATTTTTTTCGAACGTAGTGTAAAAATGAAAATGTTTTCAAATTTTTTGGCTGAAAATTTGTAAAAATTTCGAAAAAAATATCGAACATATTAAAGGTGGTGTATTTCTCAAATAACATGAGCCTTAAAATAGTTACTAGTGCAGGCTAATCCCATATTTAAGTTGATAAAATGAGGACATTTGGGCTTGGGTATCCACAATGCTTAGGGTAATCGGCCGCCTCAGTATGAGGCCCATATTATGACATTTTAAGATTTACTAGCTCCTACTGTTCTACATCATCTTAACTTATTCTCTAATGAATTAGTTTTTGTGTGAGACTCTATGAAATTTATACATTAAGTATGTTTTATTATCATTTTGGCAGGCTGGGTGTTAATTTATATAAATTATATAATGAGACGATTTTACAAAACTTTTATCTTTTTTAATACCTTCGAATAGATATATTAAATGGGTTGATTTTAACTATTAAAGTGAGCTCCAGAAGATAACGGGTCTAAATGATCAAGAATGTTGACAATTTAGTTTTAACGGATCCGTAATAATTGGGACCTAAGTACCTAACCCTATCGCTAGCAATTCATGGGCTAAACGAGTCACTAACAGACTACAAAATAAAAATATTAGAAACAAAATTTAAATTTAAACTTTAAATATCTATAATATGACATGATACGATTTAGATACAATATGTAAAACCAAAAGATGCATAAAATAATACATAAATAATATATTATTAATTATATTATATTAATCATTTAAAAAAGTAAAAAATTATTAAAAAGATAACACTATTTAAAACTTAGCATCTCTATTATTTTATATTTATATAAAATGTTACTCATTTCGCCTCAACTCTACTTTTATATTTGTCTTTTTTAAACATGTCAACCTTTTTTTTTGCGCACCTAAAAAGAAAAGGGAAAATTAAAAAATAGTTCAAAAACTTACAATAATTACAAATTGGTTCTGTGCAAATAAAAAATATGCTTCTATGCAAAAAAAAAAATTATGCGTATGTGTAAATATTTTGAACCAATTTGTAAATATGATCACTTTTTTAACCAATATATAAATGACCCAGAAAATAAATATATTCTACACTCACAAAAACTAATAAAGTACACCATTTTATTTTAGGCAAACACTCAAATAGAAATTTCTACGGATCTAAGATCCGTAGAAATATCCATACCCATGCCGATTTAACCCCAAATCCATAACCCGTGACCCGTGACCCAAGACCATATTTGACTAATATTATGTTTTCTCTCTCTTCATTTCAAATCTTACATTCACACGACGTGTTCTCTCTCCTCATTCTCCCTCTGCTCGTTTCCTCTCCCACGCCTCGGTTCCCGCTTTTTTCCTCCGACGGTTTTCTTCAGTTTTCCGGCAGTTTTGAAGGTGGTTTCCTCTTCTTTTAAGGTTCGTAACTCTTATTTCTTCCTTTCTTCCCGCTTTTGTGTTGATATTCGCGTGTTTTCTTCTTCGCGACAAGGTTAGTGAAAACCTAGGTTTTCTGGTTTTTTTGTTTTTTTGTTGATTATTGTAGTCGCTTTTTTTATTTTTACTTGTTTCGAACTTTTTTTCCGTTTTGTTCATCGTAGGGTTTAGTTTTTGTTGATTTTTTGTTTTCCAGTTTCGCATTATTGTTTCTGTTCTCCAGGTTTTGTTGCATGTTAATGTTCTGGTTTATTTTTGTTTTTGTTAAGCTTGATGATCTTTTGGTTGTGCTTTTCATGTTTGTAATATGAAAGTTTCTGGTTGTAACATAGCTAGTTACTTTATTGTAACATATATGTACGTATTTTGTAACACAGTTTCTGTGCATGTTATATTTATTTTATTATGATGTTTTGTTAAATCTCTGACACAATGTTCATATTTTTGTAACATATTTTCTATTTTTGGTCTTATTAGTTGTTATTTATATATTTTTTCTTCTGTTTTTCATTTTAAGTTTTGTATTATCATGTTTATATTCTGTAGTAATGTATATATATTATTGCTTATTAACATTTATTGTTTAGTAACACAGTTTGGATGGATAGTAACATTAATTATATTGTTTAGTAACATCTATTTTTTTTAATTGTAACACAAGTTAGAATGATTGCAGAAGTGTTATCCTTTTTATTTACTGAATAACATTTTTATAATTACTGAGTAGTAACACATTTTACTGTTTTAGTAACATGTTTAAGTTTATTTAGTAACACACATGTTATTTAATTGTAACATAAATGAATTGTTTCTAATATTTATTTCCCTTTTTAACAGAATATAAAATGGCTTCGGATAATTCTCCAGTTTTTCTATTAGAAGGCCCTGCTGCACCATCACGGAAGCAGGGCAGGCCTTCTAAAGGTAAAAGTACCGCGATTGTGACTGTTTCTTCGCAGCCATCCAGGTATTTTTATTTGTCTTTGTGTTTCTTGCATTTTATGTTACATTTATGTATTTTTATGTATTAATGCTCTTTTATTTTCTATTTTGAAGGGATTTTACTCCTCACTCGAGACCAACTGCCTTATTTGAGCTTCTTCGGATTTTAAATGATGAGCAGAAAGAAGCTATAAGGAGTATTGGTTTTGGTGGTCTTTTAAATTTAAATCTTCCCAGGCTGTGTGGGTATCCAATGTTGAGGTGGTTAGTTGAGAACTTTAATCCTCATAGCTGGCAACTATCAGTTGGCCGTTCTTGGAGTTTTGTCATCACACCGGATGATGTGCATGACATTTTTATGATTCCAAGAAATGTTGGCCATGAGGTTGAGGTTTTTAATAGGGGAGAAGTAAATGTTCTGCTTGAGAAGTATTCTGCTTTGTATAATATCAGGGCGTCTTCGAGGTTGTCTTCACTTGCTGATCTTTTCAGAACTACGTTGAAGGATGGATGCGATGATTTTAAAAGGCTGTTTGTGTTTTTCTGTCTTTCTTCTTTGTTTACTCCTGCTGCAAATCATTTTGTTTGCAATCCTGTCATATTTAAGTCTGTTGTTGATGTTAGTCGAATTGGGAAGCTTGATTGGTATTCGTATGTGTTTTCAAAGCTGTGCGAGAGTGTTGAGTCTGTCCGTAATGGAGCCCACATTGTTACCGGTTGTCTATTGATTCTTCAGATTGCATATCTGCACAGGGTTAGATGGCGTGGTGTTGATCTGCCTTGTTCAATCCCATTGATACAACATTGGGATGAAGAGAATATGCAACTTCGTTGCAAGCAAGAATCTGATGCCAGTTTGTATGGTGATGGTGATTTGATTTTGGATACTTATCCTGTTACAAGAAATGGTGCTCTGAGGATTTCAGCTGCGGTGAATTTGCAGACCTCTGTTTCTGGTAAAGTTGAGGTAATACACACTAACCCTTTTATTATTGAATGTTAACATATTTTATGTGTTTTAGTAACAATAATATTAGTGAATAGTAACATAGTTTCTTGAATCCTGTAACATATTTTTTAAATATAGTAACATTAATTTTATTTAATTAGTAACATATTTTATTAACTATAGTAACATTAATATTATTGATTAGTAACATAGTGTTTTGAATACTGTAATATAGATTTTGTTAGTGTAGTAACATTAAATATCTTATTTTAGTAACACAACCATATTAATTTAGTAACATATTTTATTGGTATACAGTAACATATTCTCGAGTATTATATTTTGGTGTAGGCTGTGCAGGTCAAGCTGGAGAATTTGTTGAAAGAAATAAACCAGTCGTCATCTGGTTTTATAACTAAATTGTCTGAATTTAAAAGCAACTTGCCTGAATCTAACCCGGATTCTGATTCTCAGTTTTGGGGAGACGAGTCCTTTCTTAGTATAGTTGATGATCTTGTTGAGAATTTCAATCGTGCAAAAGATTTATCAGATGCTCCTAATTTTGAATTGTTTCCTGATAGTCCTTTGTTTAAAAATCGTTCTGATTATTCAACTCTTAAGGGTGAGCAGGTTTTGGGAGAAACTGTTGAAGTTGGTGGGACGGGTAAGGATTCTATTGGGAAAAAGGATTTGTCTAAGGAGATTGGTGATGAAGTTGCAAGAAGAACAAGGAAAGGGAAGGGAAAAGCTGTTGTGGAGATTGAGGAGGAGGTCGAGTACGTTGAAAGTGAGAGTGAGGAGGAGGAAGATACTGAAGAGGATGAAAGTGAGGAGCAAGAGGAAGATCGTGAAGAGGGTGAAACTGAGGAACAGGAGAGAGTTGGTGATCATGAGTAAGAAATTGGTGGAGAAGAGGAAGAACAGGCAGAATTTGAAGAGGAAGCTGGTGTAGAGGAAGAGGAAGAAGTTGGAGAGGAAGAGGGAGAAAAAGAAGAAGAAGCTGTTTTAGAAGACGAAGTTGGTGATGAACAGGAGGGAAATGCTGGTGATGATGAAGAAGCAACTGGTGAAGGATCTGGGAGTGAGGATCAGGAGCAAGATGATGAAGGTAATGAAGCCGATGTTGAGGCTGAGAAGGCAAAAGCTTTGGAGGATCAAGAGGTTTCTGTTTTTGAATATCTTATTGCAGGTTTTGTTCCGCCACATGGGTTTTTGAGCCCTCTTTTCATGGTTGAGAAGAAAACCTTGGCTAGATTGGAACGCTATGAGAGCGAACTTCTTGATTACATTTTTCACTACAAGGAAAATCTGCAGTAAGTTATTTTCTTTTTTCAGTAACACTGATTTTTATATATAGTAACATATTAAAGTTAAGTATGTAACATTATTTTAAAAAAAAATAAAAGTAACATATATATATCTGTTATATTGTAACATATGTAGTAAGTTAATTCTTTTTTTTATTAGTGATGAGTTTTTTCTGTCCAAAAATGAGATGTATCTTGTTTCCCGGGAAGATTTGCTGACGATGTGTCCCCAGACCGATATTGCTCATAATATTGTGAATGCAATTTGTTATGTTTGTTCGTCTGGAAGCAATGCATCGTCATCCAGTTCTAGTTTGTCTCGATTTGTCTTTGGGTTGGATTACAGCTTAAGTTTTCAAATATTTCTTTTTTTCTGTCTTTTGTAATATCATTTGTTAAATTTATTTATTCTCTTTATTTTTTACTGTAGAGGCCTTTGAATGATATACTGAGGAAGCAAGGTTCTTTGGTGGATAATGAAAGCCAGGTATTTGGAGGTTGGAGAACTTGGGTTGAGACAACGTCAATGGAGAGGTTTATGTCTGCTGACTTGGTAATTAATTTATGATAGAGTAACACTTCATATTTTATATAGTAACATATTTTTTGAGTAAGAGTAACATATATATATTATTGCATACTTTTTTCTTTTTTCAGATTTTTGTTCCTTTTTGTATTTATGAACACTACGCTGTTGCCGTTTTTAACTTAAATATGGGGAAGATCCAGTACTTGGATAACATAGTTCATGTTGATCAGCATACGTATGATGAATGTCTGTCACTTCTGGTTAGTTTTTAAAATTTTATTTTATTTTTTTATTTTTTTTATTCTGTTTTTTATGCATTTTTTTTTGTAATGATTTTTTTTATATAATTTGTAGAGGAAGTACATGGCGAAGTTTCTTCGTGAGGTCAAGCATCCGAAAGCAGATGCTGTGAAAAAATACAAGATTCAGACAATGAGACTTGCATGGAGGTCAAGTGAAATTAACAAGGATTGTGGTGTCTTTCTGATCAATCATATTCTGAATTTTCAAGGAGATTTGTATGACATGCCTGTCTTGATGCAGGTAACAATGTTTTTATGATTATGTAACATAGATTATATAGTTTAGTAACATATCATTTTATATATATTCTAATATCTTTTTTTTAATAGGCTAATTCCAGAATTTTTCTGAGGGCAAGTTACTGTTCGAAATTTATTACATCAAATGTGAATAGGTACAGGAATGATGTTTTGAAGAAGGTCCATGATTTTTATGTGAACAAGTCGGCTCTGTTGGCTGCTTCAAAGCAACAAGGTTCACCAGAAAAGAAGAGGAAACATCAACATGTTACCTATTCGAAGAGGAATTTAAGATCGAGGAAGAAAGATTGAATTGTGGTTTTGGTTGTTTTTTATGTGAATTTGAATTGTTATTTGGTCTTTGTGGGCTGTGAATTTGGTTGTTCTGAATTGGGTTGGATACTGTGAATTTCGGGTGGTATTTGGGGTAAATTTTTTGTCAATATGGGTGCACAGATATGGGGTGTTATTTGGTATTTGTGGTGAATTTTTTGGTGAATTTATTTAGATGTTTGATACATTGGTATGGGGTGAATTTGGTATTTAGATCTTTTGAGGTTGAATATGTGGGCAGTTGTAAAGTTGATTCAATACTTTGAATATTCGGGTAGTTTCTGCAGTTTTTGCAGTCTATATTATTTTGGAATATTGTATAGTTTATTATCATATGCTTATTTCTGATATTTGTTATATTTTTGTTCACAGGGTTTTTTTGGTAATACTTATGTTGGAAATTCATCCATCATAAGGTATATATTATTTTTAAAAAATTATATAGTAACACAGTTTGTTACATATTGTAACATTAATTTTTTGTTTATAAAAATCAGTTTTTTTATCAAATGATGAAGTACAAGGGAAGATTATGAAGGTAACTTTTTTTATTTTACATAGTATTATTTACATTATAGTAACATAAATTTAATTGAATAGTAATATTGAATCAAGTCAACAGTAACATATAAATTTATTTTTTTGTGAATTTTATTCTAAGACATAAAAATTATTATTTTTCAGAGAATATAATCAATTTTTAACGTTTTCAAAGATTTACAGTGATATTCTTTTTAAAAATTTTGAAATGTAACACTAATATATATTATATAGTAACATTCAGAAAAGTCACTTGTAACATATTTTTTATATCAAGTTTAACACAAATAATTAGTCAAATAAGTTTGAAAATGCTCTTTGATCTCAATTTTATACCAAGAGTAACATATATTTAAATGTATAGTAATATATATTCAATTGAGTATTCACAAATTTTTAATAAAT
The DNA here is from genome assembly GCA_026898435.1 of Prunella vulgaris. Taxonomy (NCBI): domain Eukaryota; kingdom Viridiplantae; phylum Streptophyta; class Magnoliopsida; order Lamiales; family Lamiaceae; genus Prunella; species Prunella vulgaris. The sequence continues at coordinate 1,629,744 of JAPKLY010000042.1, forward strand.
TTACTTTTTATAATTAGTTGTTCAGCGCAAAAAACAACATGCTTATAATTTGATAGTAACACAGATTATCAAAATTTGTAACATTAAAATAAGGTATATGTAACATATTCAATAGTAACATAGATTGTCAAATTTTGTAACACTGGCATCAGGTAATTGTAACATACCGTTGTAGTAATTGTCCTTTTTATAATACTAACAAAAGTTAACAGTAACCTATTTATATATTAACACAGTTTAATCATTTAGTAACTGAAATAGCAACACAAATTTAAGGCAACAGTAATATATGCAAATAGTAACACAAATTTATCCATATTGTAACACTGAAATAAGGCATAAGTAACATAATTTTCAAACCAAAAATTATAAATGCAGTATAGAGAATTAGTTTTATATCAAATGAGCATTTGGTGTTTGCGTGCCATATTCCATTGGCAGTTTTTTCTTCTTTTTTTGAATTCCTTTGAAGTGACCTTTTATTCTTGCTTTCCTTCCCTTTGTTGTTGAGCGTTTAGGGTCCCGTATTTCAACTCCTTCCACAGTTTCTGCTGATTTTTCTGGCTGTTGTTTCGAATAAAATTCCTTTGCCTTCATTGAGTCTCTTTCCATACTTTCTTCTAGCATTTTTCTTGTTTCAGCATCTTTCTCGCACTCCAATATAAGGCTGTAGCTTCTCTTAGCCATTTGATGTCTCCACGGGATTGAACTTTGTATCTTTCTTGCTTCCATTTCTGTGTTTTTTTCCCAAATTTGTAACTTTGCGTCCTTTGTCCACCTCGTACATATGTATTCACTCTGTATTTCTTGTACCGAGTTAATATGCAGCACACGTATGCAGTGGCAGCACAATATTCCACACTCTTCAAATTTTTTGCAGCTGCACTGTATTCTAATCATCATCTGTTCAAAAATTACTCTATGTGTTTCTCCTTTTACTGTTACATCATAAACAAATGTGGTATCTTCTCTTGCAATCTCCTGTGATGTACAAGATAGGCTCCTTAGGAATTCGTTCTCAAATGTTTTGAAAATGGTCAGCGTGTAAACTTCTGCAGCATGTTTCACTATTCCGTTAATCATCAAACTTGTCTCAGGCATGATACGTTGACACTGGAACTTGTCATTTACCTCGTTTGTTCTTCAAGCTTTGACTGTTTTGTTGAATATTTCATAAAACTCAGTCAAGCCTGTGGTCTTTCTTGAATTGAAAGATAATGCACTGTTTGTACTCTCACTTCGCTGCGATGATCGTATTCCAGCTGAAAAGAAATCCTTGCTCAATGTCGTACACCATTTTTATTTTAAATTGTAGAGCCTTTCAAACCAAGTGTTGTTCTGCAGTTTATAATCATTAATCATTTTCTTCCAGCAATTTTAAAAGTCCTCCCTATCGACACAGCCGGATAGGCACTTTTTGAATGAATCTTTAAATTGGTTGTTGCTATTTAACTGTGCAAACCTGCTCACTGCATTCTGGTGTAAGTGCCATAGACACAATCTGTGCCTTGTTTCTGGGAAAACCTGATTTGTAACACATAATATACTCTTAGAGTAACATAAATATTTGGTAACACATATGTTAATTGAAGAGTAACACAAATTTATAGTAACACTATATTTAACTATAAAGTAACACTAATTTGTATTTCATGTAACATAAAAATATTATCATACCTTTTCTATTGCCTTTGAAATTGCTAGGTCCTGGTCAATGAATATTGTCACTGGAGTCTTCCCAGCCATTGATTTCTTGAACATTGTGAACAACCACTCGAAAGTTTCTGTTTTTTCATCTGATAAAAATGCTATTCCAAACATAGTATTTTTCCAATGGTTGTTTATTCCCACAAATGGCGCACATATGAGATCGTATCTGTTAGTCTTATAAGTCGTGTCGAATACCAAAACATCACCGTATATATCAAAATCATCTCTCATCATTGAGTCTCTCCAAAAAATGTTACTCAACCTCCCATCTTCATTCATCTCTAACTTGTAGAAGAACTGAGGTTCGTCTTCTCCTTGGCTCTGTATCAATTCCATGAATTTCTTCCCATCACCCCCTCTATGTTACTTCTTTTAGTACGGTTCACATAGTTTAGATGGTCTCTCATTGTGTGTCCAATCTGGTCTTCTCCTCCAGCACTATACGCTAGGTAACGGAACGAATCTGCTGGTTTTATACCAGATGATAACATGTCTACAATTGCTTCAGCCTTTCCACCCATTATAGCTCTCTCAAAACGATGTAAATGGTTCCATTCTTTTCTTGTCAGTTGATGATTGTGCTCCATTATGTGTTTTGATACTTCATACTTTCCACATTCACTTAATCTTGCCCTCATCATTGCCTTGCATTCTGTTCTTGTCCCTCCAATTTTTCATTTTGTAGTTTTCTCCTTAACTACTGTTTCATCGCCTGGACGTCTTTTACCTTCATTAGAGCACACGTAATTTTTTGATAACAACACTTCTCTGCCATCCGTTGTTCTTGTTTCTGTTGTTTTTCGTACACTAAATCCAACTGAACGAGCGTGTGCACAGTACAATTTGTAGATTTCATCAATGGTGTCTCTTTTCATCCCAAGCAATGAGTCACTAAATTCGTTACTATCAAAGTTCTCTCCTTCATTTTCCTGATTAGGTGCATTATCTGACTCCTCTATGTGCCCATCAATAGATTGTAGATCAGCGTCTTCCACATTATGTATTCCTGGAATATAATATTTATAGTATAAAACATTAATTATGTCTAGTGTAACACTATCTTTTATGTTTAGTAACACATAAATTTGAACAATGTAACATGTTTTTAATGAATAAAATTATCAATTTTTATTTTATTATAGAACAGATAATATTCAATCAGGTTTCATATTTTTTCATATTTTTAAATATTCAATATATGTATTTTTACATAGTAACACATAATTATATTAGTTAGTAACATATAGGAAAGAAAACAGTAACATATTTTTAAATAAATATTTTTTTAAAAGAGAGTAACATATGGAATTGAAGACAGTAAAATATAATCCAATCCAGTAATTTGTAACAATGTGTAGGTCATAAAGTAACATCAATATGTTCATTGAGTAACATATGGAATTGATGTCAGTAACATATAACTCATTCCTGTAATTAGTAACACTGTGTATGGCATAATGTAACATGAATATGTTCATTGAGTAACATATGGAATTTATGACAGTAATAATTAACTCAATCCAGTAATTTGTAACACTGTGTGGTGCATAAAGTAACATGAATATGTTCATTGAGTAACATATTTTTCCAATCTAGAGAATTGTAACACTGGTAATTTTATTTTGTAACACATATATTATGAATATGTAACATATTTTTAAAATTCATTCCACATGCATGAGTTATTATTTGATCTGTGTTTGCGATGTTACCTGTTGTCGTAGAACCTATAGAATTTGGTGTTTCTATTATTTGGCAGTCTGGAAAGTAATCATCCATGTTTCTGCTGTATTTTTGGACTCTGATTTCTTCAAAATCTTCTTCCGATTAGTTTCCTGCTTTGTTTCATCGAAATCGTTTCCTTGTTGCTTGTGAATTCGTCATTTTTCTAATGCGTTGCTGTGGGTTTTGGTGAGTTTCTGTGATTTAAATATCGAATCCGCGAATTTTGGCAACAGAATCGGGTATATTTGGTAAGATCCGGCGGATATTTGGTAAGATCCGGCTATGATCCGGAAATTTGGCCGACCCGCTCCTGACCCAGACGCGACCCGCGAGTTTTTAATGGGTTTGGGTTTTGTGCTTGTTTTTGGAAATTTCTACCGTAGAAATTTCTACGCAAGTGTGCCTCTTTATTTTATTATTTAACTTTAGACACACAAACTTTTTCTTGGTTCATATGTCATCTTCAAATTTGAAAGAAGTTCTTGGATGGAGGGAGTATATTTTAACTTAATTTATATCAATATATACAATAATAATAAAAAATAAAATATTTGTAAGATCATTATAAAATTATGTTAAAGTTAAAGAACAAATATTAAATAAGCTAATCCGACTGACTCTAACCCTATAGACTCGGCCCTATAAGGTTAGGGCTAAACGCTCCAGGCCAAAATAGCCCTTATGTAAACAATTCTAAAAATATTAGCTCTAAATTTTACTTTTACCGATTTAAATGGGTTAGTCCTGCGGGCCACATCTCTACCTTCAAGTGTGGATAAATAAAGTAGTTAGAGTTCTACTATATGAGAGTTTGAGGTTTTGGATTCTGAGGTATGGAGAGGATAAAATGTATTCCCTCTTTTGACGGGGTGGTGATTCTTTTCTTGTGCAGATTGCAGTTCTGATTGCGGTGCAATTTTGAGTTGCAAATCCAGATGGTTTCCTTCTTGTGGTGATTGCAGTTCTGATCTATAGTAAGATGAAACAATATGTCATATTCCCGGTGGTACAAGAAACTATTGCAATTGATTATCTAAAAAAATATTGTAATTGATCATCTTAAAAACTTTTTTTTTCAATCGGTAAATGTTAGTTGTTAGTAGTTAGGTTAGTTCACCAAGTCTCCTTACACTCCACATCTCCAAGTCCAACCTTATATCTCCCTCCTAATTCGTTCACAAAGGGAATCGAACACAGGCCACTCACTCAAGTGAGGAGTCTGGTTCGAATTATTTTTAAATATTTATTATTAAGTAGAACATTTAATTATTGCCGATGAACTTTTCAATAAATTGAGTATCTTAATTTATAAAGTTGATTTTTGCTTTAAAACAAAACCGAATGTTTTAATAAACTTCGAATTCAGAAGTTCAGCTAATAGGTATCAAACTACAAAGGAATTTTAAAAAAGTAATTGATTGGTGTAATAATTATTTACAATTTGTTCAAATTTTGTACATTAGCTATAGTGAATTAAGAAATATTGTGTTTTGTGCGTTTTATAAGAAAACTTAGAATTTTGAAAGCAAAATACACACAATACATGGGATAAGATCATTATCACAATTTCATAAATATGTATTTTTATTAATTATTTTAATTTTGTGTCTATCTCTCCTCAAAATTCACAGAAAATGGAGAAAAAAAAAATGAAGAAAATCCGTGACCATCCTTACTATTTATTGAAATCAACTGAAAAAATACATTGCAAGGGAGGCTAAAACAAAATCGAGCCAAGAAATAAATGATCAGTTGGACCTAATTACAAAATTAACGGAAAAGATAATTATCATAAATTGCGTTTATATAGAACCATATATGAATGAATTTAAAATTTTATATATTTTAAATAACATAGTTTTATTAAATATTTAAAATTTTCTCAATATGAACAAAGATAAAAAGTAAGTATGTAAAACTATCGATTTAAATATTTTTCCAAACAAATGGAATGAAATTAGGTTGTCTTGTATGCACCATCTAAATGCATATTTTTTTAAAAATCACTCGTATTATTATTATTATTATTAAAAAGTCACCATTATTTTAAATAAAAAGTCAATATTTGTTAATTATAACATGAGTGATTTTTTAATAAAAATAAAATCACTTTTTAATAATAATAAAAATTACATAATGCATCGTATGTATTATAGAGTTACTTATTTAAATTGTAAATTAAAAATTCAATTCCAAACACAACTTAAAAAATTTGGGCTGATTTTGAACGTTGGGCCCATTTAAGAGGCCTTTTAGCGGGAGGCGAGAAGCTAGCGGTCATTGTTGACTATTCGGTGGGCCCATCCGACAGCTATCGCAAAACTCTCAAACCTTTCAGCCGAAAATAGTGATTAAAATTAAAAAGCAATGCATCAATTGAAGACTTTATTTCTGGTCCCGTTACGAAAATGCTGCTGACTACTATACATTAATTTCAACATAATCAAACACATTTAATTGGCAGCTCCAGTCTTACTCCAGCCAACACACCTCCACCAGTTGGACTCATTTAAATCTATGTTTTAAAAAGTGGAAGCGGACATTGAACCGGACACCTTAGATTTCTTAGTCGGACCGGGTTCGATCGGTCAGACCTTTAATAAAGCGGTTGAGCCGGTATGATGTCATAATTATATAATATATAAATTATAATATTATATAATTAAATCATTTGTATTAAATATATAATGAAGACACTGGATGAATACGTTGCACCGCTTAAAATTGTTGCAACGTTCATCACACCGCCGGAGATGGATTCAACGTCAATGAATTTAGGCATCATGCTCTTCGTCTTTTTTAGATTTTTTCAATAAATATATTAGGGCATCAAGAAATTTTTTAAATTGCAAAATAACCCCTAATTTATTTATTTTTATAAAAATCTTTATAGCAACCGGTTCGACCCGGACCGGTTCAACCCGATTAAAACCGCTTTTGATCGGTTCTCAAGCGCTTTAATAGATGGCCGATCGAACGCTTTTGAACCGTACGTTACTATGTCCGGTTAGCGGTCGGACCGGTTTTTTAAAACATAGATTTAAATGATGGCTACTTGCACCGTAAAATCATGAATTTGAGTCATCGTTTGATCTTTAGAAAAAAAATATCGATCAGTTGTGTATAAGTTAGGTTCGGCCATTTTGGTAGAGTCAAACTATCTCGAGTTGAATACTACTCCCTTCGTCCTATAATTGTTTTCACACTTGTCTCACAATTGTTTTCACACCCTATAAATGGAAACCATTACTTTAACTTTATCCTCACAATCCAACTAATCTCATTATTTTAATAATATAACTTTACACTACACTCTACTTTTCTTAAAAGTTGTGCCATCCCAAAGGTGAAAACACCTTCGGGACGGAGGGAGTATCTTTTTTTATTTTTTGTGAATTACATGTTTCATAGTATATGAATTTCTACTCTCACTTAGATGGAGATTTAATAGACTTTAGGTTAGAAACTCTCACATTTTTTTGGGTTCTCTTGTCACACACTCACACATTACATGGGGTGCTTATTTGGGGAAAATGAAGGGAGTCTTGAGCTATAAAAATGAAGAAAAGATTCCATTACAATACTATCTTTTCTTTATTTTCTTGATAATTTTACGATTTTTAAACACTGTGGGTTATCTACAGCAGTTAGAAACGGAACAAAATGTGGCTGGTGGTACGATTACGAAATAGAAATCTTATTTTTGCATAGGGTTTGTGTTGATTGTAAAAAAAAAAAATTTTGTTTTGAAAATGAGTTATTCCATCTCCATTATTGACGTTTTGCATAGCTCTGAACCAGGATAACAATGTGTTTTTTTATTTAAGGTCTTATTTTTGGCGTAGGAATTGTGTGGTAGTAAAGATTTTTTTTAAATGAGTTATTCCATCTCCATTATCGACGTTTCGAAAAGCTCTGACCCAGGAAAACGATGTGTTTTCTATTTCAGGTGTGAAGGATGCAGAGGAACACGAAAGAGAAGATGAGCAGGGGAAAAATATTGTATGTTAGCCGGGATGATTCTACAGCTGGTAGAATGGACAAAAGACGGAGCAGAAGAGCTGGGAAACAAAAATACAGAGGTTAGTATACCCAAGAATTTAACTGGGTATTGTTGAATTTGGTGTATATCATGTATTTAGAGTTTTGGCAGAGACGATTTGTTATTTGGTGTGTGGAACAAATATTAAGAGTTTCGGTCGGTGTGTATAGTAAATTTTAGATGCATGTATAAAAGGGTTTGTGTGATCAGTAAAGAAGGGAAGTTTGGTGGAACTGGAAAATTAAGGCAATCTGTTAATGGGGTAGCGGTACACAGACGAATACCTTAGTACAATCAGAATTATTATAAGTGTACCAAAGAGTATTTTCATGTACTGTGGTTATCACGTGTGTACTTTAGTTGAAATTGATATCATATTGTGTTAGAAAGTGTGTACTTTGATTGTTAATTATGGATATTGATGCCATTAGTAAATGCCCTAAACTTGTAAAAGGTGTGTATTGCAAATAAATGGGGGTGGGTAAGGTGTGAGTTCAAGGATGCGAAGAAAGAATAACCTATAAGTATGAATAAACTTTGATGTTGGGTAGAATATAGAATAAGATTATTGAGATGTTAAATGTGGATGATGTGTATTGAATGGGTAGTATGGATGTGTTCAATTGGATGGACTCCTTTGTATTTACTGTGGTTGATGAATGAAATGTTGATCGCAAAACTGAATGTAGGTACAACAGATACAAGAAATGACAGTTCCACACAATTGACAGGTAAATCACAAGCAGTTTATTCTATGATAATATGTGCATCTCACATCGGCATAATCTGTGATAATTTGTGCGAAGTAATTCTATGACCGTGCGTAGAAAGTGTGTGACATAACGTATTTATAAAATTATGCCCAACACGACGTTTTATGTACATGATTTTTTAATTCGCCAGATGTGCAGTCACCACAGCGGCATGGAAGAAGAAGAGCAGGACGATGGGATAAACGGAATGTGTGTACATACAATCAAGGTCAGTAAGGTTGAAGTTAAGAATGCAGTGATTTAAGAATAAGTGAAGTAAGCATGTAGTTGTTAGTTGTGGACTTTGGTATAATTATGACATTGGTACTGTAATACCCGAGCTTCTCACTACTCATGGACCAATATACTTCATGTGTTATATGCATTTTATTTATGTTAATTGCTTAAATATATTTCATGCCTTATGTGCATTTAAATTACTTATTTGATAATTTATAATTGCTTGAATATATTTTATGCAATATGTGCAATTTAATTATTATCATGCTACTTACTATTTGAGTACATTTTATATTACTCATATGTTATTTGTGATGTTGTGCTAATTATTTTACTTTTAAGTGTTAAATATTTATTGAATTGGTATATGTCTTTATACATATATTAACGAGAAAATCTTAGTTTAATTTATTTGAAACCCTAGTATGATATAAATGTGTGGTGTAAATTATTTGGGCGTTAGTGGTGTAGATGATTAAAGATTAATTGTAGTAATTAAATAGAAAGTATAATAAATAGAATAATTAAATAAATTATATGTATAATAATATATTATTAAAATAATATAATATGTATAGATATATATAGGTATTGGGCGGTTAGTAAACTTGCTAAGGTCTATGTTTTAAAAAGCGGAACCGGACGTTGAACCGGACACCTTAGAAATTTTGGTCGGACCTCCACGGCGTTTCAGCGGCGCTGCCTCCTCCACTGCTCCACCTTAACCACCGCCTCCCATCTATTATACTCTTGTAGTCTTGTTCTCTTCTAGTCTTCTTCCACGGATTTTCAGCGGCCAGGCATCGCTAGAGGAAACGCGCCGCCGCTGCCGGAGGAAACGTGCCGCCGCCGCTGCCGGAGGAAACGTGCCGCCGCCGCTGCTGGAGGGAACGCAGCCGCCACCGCCGCCACCGCAAAATTGTTCTTCAGTTTTTTTTTTAAAAATTTAATTCCCAGCCGCAGGTTCTTAGGGTCGAACCGAGACCGGTTCGACCCGTTTATTTCCGTTTTTGGCCGGTTCTCGAGCGGCTCGTTAGTTGGGCGGTCCAACGCCGGTCGGACCGGATTTTTAAAACATAGGCTAAGGTACATATGTATACGTATGTGTTAGGCGGCATATCTTTAGTAATTAAGTTTGTGATAATTAAAAAAAAAAAAAAAGAAGAGAGAAAGGCGGCTTAATTAGGCGGTGGGACAGTGGGAGTTAATTGATAAACTTCAACTTCCTTGAAACTTATTAGCCTCAGAGATCGAGAGAGAGATTGTGAAAGGTTAAAAAAAAAAAGGAATTAGAGAAGAGAGAGAGAGACTTCGATGAAGAAAAAGAAAGTTAGCAAGTAAGAATAGTCAAACCCACTTTATATACTTGGCCCTAATTCCATTTCACACTTACTGTCAATCCAAGAAAGAGAGTAGAGTGTCGCGAAGAGTCTGCGACGCCGAGGAAGAAAGGAAAGAAAAGGAAAAGGGAATTCGACCCGTATTCGATAAACCCTAATTCAGATAATTCTTGTGCATAAAATTTAAAATAATTTTATTAATTAGGTGAAAGTTTGAATAGAATTAATTATTTAGTAAATTTGAATAATATTTGTAATTAATTATTGTTAGATATGATACGAGAAGGCGCTAGGGTGCATTAATGATTTATATTATGGTTATTTTTGCGGATTTGAGGTAAGTAGAAATTCATTTGCAATTACAATGCATAAACATATTATTTTATGATTTATTCATATTTGAGTGATAATATGTGAAATTAAGTGGATTGTAATATGTGAATTATACTTTTCGCTTATATGAAATGTGACTGCAATTTATATATTTGATGTGGAGTGAGCCTGTGAGCTCTATACGTTATGTTGGATGAGCATGTGAGCTCTATGTGAGGCGGAATGAGCTTGTGAGCTCTATAGGTGATATTGAAGGAGTCGGTGGAGCACCGTAATTGATGTGGACTGAACCTGTAAGTTCAATAATTTGTGAACATTGTTAAGTGTCATTGATTGCACGAGCAACATGCATACTATGCATTAACATGTAAAAGTTTTCATACTTGGTGTGATTGGCCCGTACTATTTGTCAAGACGGGTAATGACCCGCACTATTTGCAAGCCGGATAATGGCCCGTACTATGTGCAAGCCGGGTAATGGTCCGTACTATATGTCAAGACGGGTAATGGCCCGCGCTATATGCAAGCCGGGTAATGGCCCATACTATATGCAAGTCGGGTAATAGCCCGCACTATTTGCAAGCCGGGTAATGGCCCGTACTATGTACTATATGCAAGCCGGGTAATGGCCCGCACTATATGCAAATCGGGTAATGGCACGTACTATATGCAAGCCGGGTAATGGCCCGTACTATATGCAAGCCTGGTAATGGCCCGTACTACTTGTCAAGATGGGTAATTGTCCGTACTACTAGTCAATATGGGTAATGGTCCGTACTACTTGTCAAGATGGGTAATGGCCCGCACTATATGCAAGCCGGGTAATGGTCCGTACTATATGCAAGCCGGGTAATGGCCCGTACTATATGCAAGCCGGGTAATGACCCGTACTATATGCAAGCCGGGTAATGACCCGTACTATATGCAAGCCGGGTAATGACTCGTACTATATGCAAGCCGGGTAATGGCCCGTACTACTTGTCAAGATGGGTAAGGGCCCGTACTACTTGTCAAGATGGGTAATGACCCGTACTATATGCAAGCCGGGTAATGGCCCGTACTATATGCAAGCCGGGTAATGGCCCGTACTATGTGCAAGCCGGGTAATGGCCCGTACTATTTGTCAAGTCGGATAATGATCCGTACTATTAGAACATGAGTTGTATTTTCATATCATATGTTCAATGTATGTCTGTCTAATAGTGTGTCATGAGCCCTTAATAAGTATTTCAGAAATAAATTGATGTTTTCTAATGAGAGTGCATTGTGCATGGGAAGGATTTTGAGTGAAACTTCACATCATGCATAATTTCTGCTTACTGAGATTTATAAATCTCACGTAATTTATGCGTTGTAGGTAATCCTAAGGATATGTGACGTAGTGTTCGAGTTGGAGTAGCTGTGACGCTCTTGCGGGCTTTTTGAGTTGTGTTGTACATAAATGACGACCTGCGGGCAGGACATTTGACTTAATTTGCTTCTGTTGTTCGCTTTATATGTATAATTAGTATTTGGGAGCAGAGTTTCTTAGTCTTGTTGTTTTGGGGTTACTATCTTGCAACTGGTTATAGCTTCCGCTTGTAAAAATTAACATTTCATTTTGTTATTTTTATTTGGTAACGCCTCAACCCTAAGACAACCTTTTCTTTTTCAAACTAAATTTACGGGGCGTTACAGGTACATATGTGAATATGATTGTAATCAAATATAATTGGAAATTACAGAGGGCAATGCTGGGTCATCCAAAGGACTGTTGGAGGATATTCTGTATGCATCAACTACGGATTCGAGTGATTCAGAACATGTACAGAAAAACTGCTATGGTACGTAAGTTTTAGCAGATGTGATTTAAATGATAGTTAATTGCAGTGAATAAAAAATATGAAATGTAAAAGGGTTTGTTTGGATATTGTACAGGAAATCAATGTTTGGAGGACATCGATAACTGTTTTAGAAGCAACCTGGTAACTGCAACAAGGGAAATTCAGAGCCTAAGGTTCAGAGACAGACACATTGCTGAAATTAGGAAAACACCATTTTGGTTGCTGTTTGATGCTCTACTTAATGTGGACTATGAGGTTTATAGATTCAGGTAGCAGAAATATGAGGAAGACATTCAACACATCATGTGCACGTTTGACCAACCCTCTAGTCAATTCATTATTGGAGGTGAGCGCTTGAGTTTGACAAATAGAGATGTGGAGTTGATATTGGGGGTTATGAGTGGTACAAAGACTGTTCCAATGAGGGTGATGTAGTATGAATTACCATGATGGGTAGCAAGGTGTTTCGAGGAAGAGCTCAGACGTGATAGAGGAGGATATATCCTGTCTAAGAAGAGTGTGTTTAAAAAGATACAGTCAGTAATAAAGCTAGCAGATAACACCAACTACAATGACGTTGCAAGGTTAGTGCACTTATATTTGATGGCAGCACTGTTAACACCTGGTCAAAACACATCAGTTCCATGGCATTACACTATTTATCTAGAAAGTGTCAATGAGATCAGGACCTATTATGCTTTGATTTCAATTTCAAGTTTCAAATAGATTTAGTAACCCTTGTCTCATTTTAGTTATTTTCAATTATGCCTATTATCTCAGTTAGTTTTGTTCCCCAATTAGCTATGAGCTAAGTCTTTTTGTGCTCTGGGTGAAGGAAATTATGTGTTAATTTTAGTAATTCCTTTTAACTCTTGAGTCAATGGATGTTGTTGAGTGAATGCCTGAAATTGGTTACTGATTTTGCTTAGAAATTTGTTATTTGAGATTGGTATTGGAGTCCTGATAATAACATACGAGAGTTGAGTGAGAATGGCAAAAGTATTCACTTGATAATAGTAAACCCTAAGTTAAGAGTTAATGTTTCTCTGACATTGAGAAATGCTTAGGAACTGAGAACAAAACAATTAATGGTATTAGGGTAAAAATGAGAGTTTATATTCTGATAAGGTATTATGTTTGGTTCACTTCTCAGATGAAATTGATGATAGAGCTTCTAGGAATTTGCTTTTATTTTTACATAATGGAATTCACCCAAGGCATATCACCACTCCTGCACACACTCTCGTGTTAGTTTGATAATTTCCTGATTTTCATATTTAATTGCTTTCATTATTTGCTTTAGTTAGTAATTAGATAGAAACCCAAACTTGCATTTTCATTCTTGTTTATTTGATTTCAGAACTCACACAAATATTAGGATTAAATTTGTCTCATTGCTTCCCGTGGATTCGGTATTTTATAACTTGGTCAGCTTACCACTACACTATCCTATACACTTGTAGGAAAGTGCATTTGTGTGCGAACACAAATCGCTAGTCAAATTTTTTGTGTCGTTGCTGGGGAAGCAACATAGATAGTTTAATTGTAGGTTTTGTGTGTTTGAGCATTTTAATTCCTTTTAACTCTGTGGACTTGTTGATTGTTTTGTAGTTGCATGATCACAAGGAGACAAAGAGGACATCTAGTGCCTTTTGATCCAGAAATTGAAGCATCTGCAAGAAGGAACAGAGGTCAGAATCGTCAAGGTAGACACCTAGACATGGACAACCATGATGAAAATTAGGACAACGAAGAGGTCCAGGAGATACAAGCTGTACAACACGCCCCAGCTGGGGGAAACCAACAACCACCTCAAAATCAAAATCAAAACCAATAACCACCTTACCCACCATACAATCCCAAGTATCCATATCCACCACCTTACTATCCACCTCCATATCAACTGTATCCTCCACAAAACAATCAACCAAACAACTATCTGTACCCATAGCAGAATCAATTTCCACATCCTCAACTCCCAGCACATATATCAGATCCTAATATGCCACATGAGCCTCTCCTTAGCGATTTCTTTGAACCTAAGGTGAGAGAGTATTATGATGGGATCGCAAGACCAAACTCAGAGGTTGAAGAATCATACACCCCCATTTTTTAACATGCTGAAAGAGAATAAATTTGATGGGTCAGATGAGAGAGAAGATCCTAACCAGCATCTGGCAAATTACCTGAAGATAACTAACACTATCAAACTAAGAGGTATTCCTGATGATGAGAAGAGACTGAGGTTATTCAATTGGACCTTGAAGGGCAGGGTTGAGAGATGGTTATCGATCATTACTCCAATGGTGACAACTTGGGATGAGTTAAGTTTCAAATTCCTCAAGAAGTTCTATCCACCTTCAAGAATGCTGAAAGCTAGGGATGCCATAAAGAGCTTTAAACAACAGTCAAGGGAGTCTATGTCTGAAGCTTGGGAGAGATATCAGAGTCTGTTGTTAGCATGTCCTCAGCATGGACTCAGGGAGGAAGAGATACTTCTTACCTTCACATTTGAGTTGAATGAGAGAGACAAAAGTGCTGGTAGATTTTGTTAATGGAATGATTTTGTGGCTATAATAATCTGTTAATCACACAAAATAATAATCTAAGATTTAATGTTCTTGGTTATATTTGTAGAGAGAGAGAGTAGTGAGAGTAGAGTGAGAAAGTAGTATTGGAATAATGAACTTATAGAGAGAAAAAGTGTACAAGAGACCTATTTATAGGTTTGGATGTAGTGAGGTGACACCTTATGAGCCTACTTGGCCTTAGGTGCTGACAAGTGTCCTCAACACCTGTCCTTACCCACTACTATGTTTCTATTACACCGCTATGTCCTACTACATCACTACTGATTCCTTACATAGCTATTGTCTATACTCCGGACTGGGTGAGCTCCTTGGTGAGCTCCCTTGCCTTGTGCTATTCTGGGTTGTGATGATAGCAGTGGACTCCAGCCTTGTCTCTTGGATGTAAATGAGCTCCTTGGCGAGCTCCCCTATAAGTGAGTGACCTCCCATGCGAGCTCTCTCTCTTGGTGTTGATCAACTGTTGACACGTCATCATGCGCCTGGGCGAGGTCTAGGCGAGCTTCTCTACTACTCTCGGTGTTGACTTGGTCGAGGTTGATG
This sequence comes from Prunella vulgaris, assembly GCA_026898435.1. Lineage (NCBI taxonomy): Eukaryota > Viridiplantae > Streptophyta > Magnoliopsida > Lamiales > Lamiaceae > Prunella > Prunella vulgaris. Next base: position 1,644,840 of record JAPKLY010000042.1, read on the forward strand.
ACGTGTCTCTGGGCCATGTTGGCGAGCTCCTGGCGAGCTCCTCAGCCTTGGTTAATTAATCTTGCAACCTCAGATGAGCGCCAACCTTTGTGATAAGGTATGAAAATACCATAATTACTCTTCATTATATCTACAATCCTTTTACCACTAAGATTATGGTCAGTCATCACCTCATTTTGCAACAGCTGGCCAATTACTTGAGGACTAAACCGATTTTTCTTCATTATTGAACCCTTACCTAAGCACCTATGGTGGAAAAATCCTTTATATATCTCAAAAAAGGAACCAAATTTCATACATCTAGCTCGAATAAACCAACTACAGTCAAAGGAGTCCTTCCCCAGGCATTCTACATGGATGTATTTTGCAGCATTCTTCACAAACTTATAGCTAAAATCAAGGAGTGTTGCATGTTTGATTAGCTCTACCCTAAAACCTGCAGCACCTTTGGTGAACACAGTACCGATTGCACCATCAAATAAGTTGTGCCACCCATCGGATTAAAGAGGATCCCTAACAATGTATGGACATATATCATATGTGGGCACACATATGTCGCCACAGTAATCTGTTGCAAGAGTGGCAGATAACCTAGGTTTCTTGCATAACTTATATGGTAACAAGGATTGATTCAAACATTTCTTCTTACAACGATTGGGCATGTTACTGGCCCCACTACTTACATTGTCAACAGATAAAGGGGGATGGTCGATCAACCCATCAATGCTGTACTCATCGCCCTTTGAGTTAGGAGAAATAGAGGGAACATATTGAAGAATTATCTCTTTACAATAATTTCGTTTAGAAGATACAACAACACTGATAATTTTCTAACACAAGACAGTGGTTATAGAAAATAAATTACACAAATCAATGTCTGATTCAAGAACACAAATTGAAACAGAACCCACAGAGTATCTAAGATTTAAATAGGTAGCCTCCAGATCATTCCACATACCTGCAACTTCATTTGCTAGGATAGAGAATGAGGTGCTTTGATCAATCTTCAATGCTCTGCATTCACCTCTAAATGAAACCATGAGAATGAACTCCATTAATGACTAAACTCTTGTCTAAAAATCAACTGCAGATTGGAATGTAGAAGGTAAATTGGGTGTCGTTGAAACAAGCTACTGTGTATAACTATATTATGAAATAGCCAAATGCTGCTTCGGATTTGAAATTTGAAAATCATATCAAGGTGTGATCTTGCTTCTGACAACGCTACTACTAGGAAGAATGATTAGAGGATTTTATATTAGATTATGTAATTGAAAATGCAATTATGACAGATGATTATGATCTAATTGGCAGAGTGACATATTTGTTAATTGTGGGAACTTCGTGGGTAATTGAAAGGCAAATTGCACCTGGATTGAATTATGAAAGTTAACTACACCTAATTGAGATTAGAAGGATAAAGTATACACTAAGGTGTAATTATCCCTAATTTTTATTGATTAGCTTTGTGATGTTTATTCTAAAAATTCCTAACCATGAAAATTAGTCTTCTTAGGAGTTGTGATAATTAAAAATTTTAAAATTTTGTTTTGATTTGATTGATTTTAGCTTATGTTTATTGTTGATGGTAATGATTGATGAATATTTCAAAGAATTTTGATATTCTCAAAACACATTGAACTAATTGAAGAAGCACTTATCCATTTACGTCGCAGTTTATCCAAGATAGGTGTAAATGTGATGGAAATGAAGTCGCATCAACTGTTTTTGGACAAGCATGACCGCTTATTGAAGCCTCAACCCATTAATTCATAATAAAGCAAGTTATCTTCTCTTTGAATTATTTAATTTGTGTGGACTTGATTAAAGGGGTTTCCCCTCGTTAGGGTGTATCACTCTTTGAATTATTTAATTTGTTATATGCTTCATTATGTTAGTTAGTATCACATGTTTGGTGTACGATCCTATATTATACCACCTCATCGTGAATCTTTGGACTTGATAGCAACTGCTTAGAGCACCATTTGAGTCAATTGATGCTCCAAATTGAACAACAAGGGGTAAGTTATTCCAAATTGAACAATAAGAGAATATTTATTATAATGATTGGATTGCCATGACTTTAGGAGGGACTAATATAGCCCATGCTGTAGAGTGTGTGATTGTGCAGCATCGGTCAGAAGATTTTTCAGACGATGATGCTACTATTGATAATCTCTTTGCGCCTATTGCCCTCGTCATGAATGTCATCCGGATGATAGCTACCGATGAGAGATAGGTCTTAAAATTGATTCCCCTTAGTTTGTGGGTAGCATGGTGAAGGACCCAAATACTTTTCCTGATTGGTTTGTTGTCATGGAAGAGGTTCTTAACTATAAAAAGCTCTCGACTTAACATCATGATTGTTTAATGACCATGCACTTGAGTGGTGTTCTGCTGCTTAGTGGATGCAATTGAAATGTGTGCGTCAACACTGAAGGCTAAGATAATACCTTGGGAAAAATTCACAAAAGTCAAAACACCTAGTGCAGAATTTATACCCTTCAATTATAGGAGCACTTTGTATAAAAATTATAGAATCTTCGTCAAGGCTCAAGTACCATCGATGAATACACATATATATTCTATCAGTTGCAACAATCGTATCAAGATATCATTAATATGCTTTCCCCGGCTTCAATGATGAAAGCACATCAACGTGCTCTACTACTTGAGCATCAGACACCCCATCGCTCAACTGTTCTCTTTGTCGTGAGTTCTAGCTGCCCTACCTATGCTCAATCTGCACAATCTTTACGCCCATCATTATAGAAGTCACCCGTTGCATAAGTGTCTCGACACCCCCGTTGCACCTATTCCTACGGGTATATTTGCACGCCCTGGACCATGCTCATCATGTGGGGAGCTAGGACACTTGCGTGCGAATTGTAATGAGAAATTTAGGCAATATTAAAAAATTTACTAAATTCTATAAAATTTGATGACACGAGAATTTAATACAATTTATCCTCCATAAAGATAAAATAACACTATAAAAATAATTTTCTATTGCAAAATTGAAATAAATTCCAATTATAAATACAATAAAAATCTCCAAATATTTTTCAATGTAATAAATGTAACAAGTAAACATTAATATTTACGTTAATGTTAATTATTTGCTAACTCGAATTCCTTTTTAAAATCTAAAACTGAAAATTTGATCCACATTATTGCACTGTTTTGAAACACACAGCTTCTAGAAGCACATTTTAAAAACAATTATCTCTCATATCTTTTGAAGAAAAATACTTTTGAAAGATATTTTGTAGCACTTGCAAATGGGTAATAAGAATCAAATTCCCATTAAACTAGTGTTGATAATGTGGAAAAAATCTCCCTCTGTAGGATTTTTTATTCACTAAATTGGACACATTTCTTAAAAAATACAATTTTGAATAAAAATTATAACATATGACTTGATATGTATATACTTTTATGAATGTATATATAAATTAATATTTTAATTATTGCTACCAATTTATTACTTTCTATGGATGGATTATATGGTTATTGGGACATCTCCGACCAATAGATAATAAATAAATATATAACATAAGAATAACAATAAAAGTAGGTCTCTTGTGAACTCGAATTCACATGAACTCGTATCACTATTATGTATAATTATTATCACTGTTACTTATATATATCATAATTATTATAAAAATATATTTAATTTAATAAATAATAATAATATGAGTAAGTCTCATGTGCACCAATTACACGGTGCAACTCTAGTTCATTTTTAAAAAAGTTAAACAATTTATAACTGAAAAGTTAAACAGTTTATTACTGAAAAGTTAAACTATCATAGTTGAACTTTTCAGTAATAAACTGTTTAACTTTTCAGTTATAAACTGTTTAACTTTTTAAAAATGAACTTGAGTTGCACCGTGTAACTGATGTATACAAGACTAATCCTAATAATATATATGTATAGCATGATAATTAATAAATTCGAGTTTACACTAAGGTCATGATTGGTAGGCAATATTAGGAGTTATAAATTTTGTAAGTAAAACCATATAATGTTATTTGGTAGGATGTAATAAAAAAGTTACATAAAATTAGTCTTAAAAAGTAATCTCACTTGGTAGGGCATAATATAGAGATAGAAAAAATAATTTCACTTGATAGAGTGTAATATGTAGATATATAAGAACAAAAGTTACTATTCAAGTCATATAAAAATTGTAAGGTGAAAAAGGTGAAATAATTTATTACATTGTGAACAGTGAAAACGGTGTAATATGACCTCTTTTTTTACAGGGTCGGCCGTATAAAAAACGGGTCGACATAAAATTTATATCCCCTGCCAAACAAGATAAGTCAGTACAAAAATTCATATTATATCTCTTATATCCTCTACCAAACACCACTTTAATACTCCCTCCGTCCCAAGATAAATTTCACACTTTCCTTATATGGATGTCCCAACTCTTTTTTCACACCCCAAAAAAGGAAACAACTCACACTCACAAAAGTCAATAAAATACATTTTTTATATTTTATTATTTAATTTTATCCTCACATATTTCACTTTTTTTTAATATACGTGAAAGTTCACCTATAAAGAAAATGTTTGGACGGAGGGAGTATACATTTTTGTCATAATATAAAGGGAGCGAGTGTATGTGGCGCAGAAAGAAAAAGGGTAGTGGCCAGTGGGGACACTGTGAAGCTAAAACAATTACACAAATTTGAATTTTATTAAAAATAAAATAATAAGTGAAGAAAGTAATTATTGCCTCTAATTTTAATTTTTTGAAACATTTGGGTCCGATGACGTGGCTATTCAACTCCCTCTGTTGACTACATATATTTATTCCTCATAAAATAAAACAAGTTCCATTCTCTCTCTCACTCTCACTCTCACTCTCACTCACCCTTTCTCTCTCCAGCACGGCGCAAGCGCATCATATGGCGTCGGTACTGCTGCCAGTGCCAGACGCTGCCTCTGCCCACTCATAAAACCTACCACCACATTACCGTTTTCATTTGTACCCATGTCAACGGCTACTTTTCTCCTCTCTCTGGCGCTCTGCGCCACCCTCTCCGCCGCCGTCGACTCCGAAATCCAAGCCTTGCTCTCCTTCAAACACAATCTCTATGACCCCCGTGGCGCCATGGACGGCTGGGATGCCTCCACGTCTTCCGCTCCCTGCGACTGGCGTGGCATTCTGTGTTCCTCCGGCAGGGTAACCGAGCTCCGCCTCCCGCACCTCCAGCTTAGCGGCCGTCTCAGCGATCAGCTCGCTAACCTAAGCCAGCTGCGCAGGTTGAGCCTGCACTCCAACAATTTGAACGGCTCCATCCCACGCTCTCTCTCCCTGTGCTCACGCCTACGAACCGTCTATTTGCAGTACAACTCGCTCTCCGGCGAGATCCCCCCTTCATTTTTCTCCAACCTGACAGATCTCCAGGTCCTAAACCTAGCGCACAATTTCGTCTCCGGAGAGATTGTCGGCGACATTTCGGCGACAATGCGAATACTCGACCTCTCCTCCAACTCATTCTCCGGCGTATTCCCGGCCAATTTTTCCGCTGCTCACCAGCTCCAGCTCATCAATTTTTCATTCAACCGTTTCTCCGGCCAGATTCCGGCGGCGATCGGTGAGTTGCAGCAATTGCAGTACTTGTGGCTGGATGGAAATGAACTCCACGGAACAATTCCTTCTGCGATCTCAAACTGTTCAGCGCTCATCCACGTCAGCGCCGGGAATAATATGCTCTCCGGCATCGTTCCGGCGACTCTGGGTTCTCTTAAAAACCTCCAGGTTATCTCATTGCCGGGTAATCGGCTAACTGGTGTCGTTTCGTCATCATTATTTTGTAACAGTTCAGTTTCAAATGCCACCATTAGGATCCTTACCTTGAGCTTTAATGCACTCACGGGTATAGAGAATATTGATGGTATAATGTGTAATAGTGTGCTTGAAGTTTTTGACCTTCACGAGAATCAGATAAATGGCGTGTTTCCCAATCTTCTTATGAATTTCTCAACATTAAAGTTCCTTGATATTTCTGGGAATTCAATATCCGGGGTGTTGCCGGATAATGTTGGGAATTTGGTGGCTTTGCAGGAATTGAGGGTTGGAAACAACTCACTAATTGGTCAAATACCTGAGAGTGCAACAAAATGTGGGGTTTTGAGAGTGCTTGATCTTGGGAAAAACCAGTTTTCGGGTTCTATACCGGATTTTTTAGGGGAGATGAAGAGCTTGACCAAGTTGATTCTAGGTGGGAATTTGTTTACTGGTTTGGTTCCATCGAGCTTAGGCAATCTTTATTCTCTAGAGGTGTTGGATTTGAGCGAAAACAATTTGAATGGAACTGTGCCTCTAGAGTTGATGAGGCTTGTCAATTTGAGCTCTCTAAACTTGAGTAATAACAGATTTTCGAATGAAGTCCTGGTAAATATTGGGGAATTGAAAAGGTTAGAAATTCTAAATATGAGTGGTTGTGGGTTTTCTGGGCTGATTCCATCGAGCATTGGGAATCTTTTGAGGCTCACAACTCTTGATTTGAGTAAGCAAAACTTTTCCGGAGAGCTGCCTGTTAAGCTCTTTGGGTTACCTAGTTTGAAAATCATTTCTCTGGAGGAGAACTCGTTGTCTGGAGAAGTGCCTGAAGGTATTAGTAGCTTATCTGGTTTGCAGTATCTTAATCTATCATCAAATGCTTTCTCTGGTGTTATACCATCCACCTATGGGTTTCTTAGATCATTAGTTGCTTTATCACTTTCTCATAATCGGTTGAGAGGTTCAATTCCAGTGGAGTTGAGCAATTGCAATAATCTTGAAAGTTTAGAGCTCAGAGGAAATGACTTGAGCGGGCAAATTCCTTCTGCCTTCTCCAATTTGTCTCATTTACAGAGGCTTGATCTGGGTAAGAATAGTTTAACCCGTGAAATCCCAGACAGCCTTTCTAACTGTTCTTCTTTGGCTACTCTGCTACTGGATTCTAATCACATTTCGGGCCACATTCCAGATTCATTATCCAAGCTGTCAAACTTAATCGAGCTAGATGTGTCTTTGAATAATCTCACCGGTGTTATTCCAGCAAGCCTTTCCCTACTCTCTGCTTCGCAGCATTTGAACTTGTCTGGTAATAATCTTGAGGGTGAGATTCCAGAGTCTTTGGCTACTCGGTTCAGTGATCCTTCTGTGTATGCTATGAACGAGAATTTATGTGGGAAGCCACTAAAGAAGAATTGCAAAAGCCTGGATAGTCGTAATAGGAAGAAACTGGCTCTCTTTATAGTTGTGGCTGTGGGAGGGAGTTTAATGCTGTTATTGTGTTGCACTGGGTATGTATACAGTCTCCTCAGGTGGCGAAAGATGCTTGCAGTAGGAGAGAAGAAGCGAAGTCCTAGTCATGGTTCACAAGGGGCACGTGGAAGTGGAGAAAATGGTGCACCAAAGCTTGTTATGTTCAACAACAGGATCACATATGCTGAAACTTTAGAATCAACAAGACATTTTGATGAGGAAAATGTGTTGAGCAGAGGGAAGTATGGGCTTTTATTCAAAGCCACTTATGCTGATGGAATGGTGCTTGCTATTCGTCGTCTCCCAGACACATCGATTGAGGAGAACATCTTTCGTAAAGAAGCTGAGTCTCTTGGCCAGATTAAACATCGAAATCTTACTGTCCTTCGTGGCTATTATTCAGGTCCCCCACCTGAAATGAGGCTTCTTGTGTATGATTACATGCCTAATGGAAACCTAGCTACATTGCTTCAAGAGGCATCACATCAAGAAGGGCACGTGCTGAATTGGCCAATGCGCCACCTGATTGCCCTAGGCATAGCTCGCGGTCTAGCGTTCCTGCATTCTGTCTCCATTATACATGCAGATGTGAAACCCCAAAATGTTCTCTTTGATGCTGATTTTGAAGCCCATCTTTCAGACTTTGGCTTAGATAAGGTGACAATTGCAAGCTCAGGTAAAGCAGCCTCTACTTCTGCTATTCCGATTGGAACTCTTGGTTATGTAGCTCCAGAAGTATCATTAACAGGGGAATCAAGTAAAGAAGCAGATGTTTACAGTTTTGGGATTGTGGTGCTCGAGATATTAACTGGTAAAAAGCCTGTGATGTTCACACAAGATGAGGACATTGTGAAATGGGTGAAGAGGCAATTGCAAAGAGGGCAAGTTTCTGAACTGCTTGAGCCAGGGTTGCTAGAGCTTGATCCGGAGTCATCGGAGTGGGAAGAGTTCTTGTTGGGGGTGAAAGTTGGATTGCTTTGCACAATGCCTGACCCTTTGGAACGACCTACCATGACAGATGTTGTTTTCATGCTTGAAGGCTGCCGTTTAGGCCCAGAAATCCCTTCCTCCGCCGACCCCACCACCCTTCCTTCTCCTTCCTGAAAATATCTCTCCAAACTATCTGTCTATTCATTTGTGGAATCGTGTATTCTTTGCACGTGTGAGTTTTAAAACTAAGTAGTTGGATATGTTATTTATTGACGTGGTTGAATTTGACTCGGACTGAGCTGATACGACTTATCACTGATGTATTCTTCATTATTTTGTTGATCATTTGTTAAATTTTGCACCCTTTTCTTTCTGTGTTTTGATTTAATTAGATTGACTGCTGAAATGTCGGTTGTTATGGCTGAAGGACTTGGCGGTTTCTAATTTTGGGTTTCCCCCTTTTTCAGGTAGAACCCAGTTCTTCAATATACTCATTCTCCTAAATTGAATCTATTTTTGCTTGTTGCCCTGCATTTGGAATTTGATGATTTGATAGCAAAAGGTCTGTGTATTTCTTCTTAGTTATGGCTTCGAGTTGCTCCATTTCAGGAAAATGCTCTCTGCTATTTTATCTCAATTTGAGCTGCAAAATGAAAATAAGTTTATTATGATTTCATGATATCCTCACTGAATGATGGCTAGCTTGTGCAATTCATTTGAGGTTAAATATTCATAGGGTTGCTCTCCTTTTTTTTTTTTTTTGACTACGTGTGAAACTTTCTTGATCTTTTGTTTTGTAGTTTTTGACCCCTCTCTTGACATGTAGTCCAAAAGGCATCTCTTGATATGTAGTAAAAGAATAACTACTAGAAACAATTACACACAAACAAAAGTATTAGGTCGTATAAAATACATTTCTCTAACGTGCATAGTTGTAAAATCACAGATTCCTTGAATTTCAGTGTTAGGTCTGTTTCTTGTGCTTATTTTGCACTATGCCGACCTTGATTCTCTATTCAAAAAACAAGTGCATAATGCAGTACATTGATAGTCTCAATCCTCTGGTTTGCTATGATATACTACTACTGCAATAGAAACATATGAAGAGTGTGGATTTGACTTATGTAATTAGTTGGTTCAGTTCATTCTTGCTTCCATTGTGCTTGTTTTTCCATGGTATTTTCATCCTCAATAAGTAATAGCCAATAGGATATAAAGGGTCAAAATATTAACAATGTGTCAAGATATTGGTATAAGAAATAAGAATAAAATTTATGTAAAACTTACCAGAATGTACATTGAGAGATATAATTGTCAACTCACTCTCTTCATCAAGTGAAGGGTTGAATATTATACAATAGCTGCTGAACTCTAAAAATGTGTTGCTGCTGCTACTACTACTACAATATACTGACACTCGAGGAGTGTTTGCAAACTCAAAAACGGGGGGCAGAGTCACTTTCTATATTTAGAGCTGCCCCCTCACAGCTTTAGATTTCAGAGGTCCTTCCAAACTGTGAGTTGAATTTGCAAACACCCTCTCACTGGCCTCCCTATTCCTAGTCGACGAACTCTTAACATAAGATGGTTGGGAAGAGATGGTGGAAGCTGATATACAAAAGGAACAATTGCTCCTAAATTCTCTTCTAGGGAATGACACATTCCTCTGTTGAGGACCTGCATGAGAGCATCTGTCTTTCACTTTATGCAATTCGCATTTGCAGTTCTTGTGATATGGTCTCCGCTCAATATCTGTGTCATTCATTGATAAGCTTCCATCAAAGACGCACCGAAACATAATGTCTGCTGCTGCGGTAGCCATTGCTCCCTCTTACTTCTCGGAGTTTCCTAGATTTCTAGTGCGTAAAAGTGTTTTGAGAGGGAATTTGTTTGAATTTCTGCTTGTTTCTTGAAGGGTTTATATAGAGGTATGGTTTATTAGAACTATGATCGGGCAAGAACCAAGATTCTTGGGAACAATTGGTTTCAGGTTTCCTATGTGAAACTATGAGTTTGTTTTGTTAGGTGCCAAACATATTCTCACTTCTTACAAGGGGAAATTTGGGTTCCTAGTTGTGGGACCAAGGTACTTAAACAAAGACAAAAAGAATAGTCAAAGAATGAAAGATTATCAAAGGACCTCCCACATTAGGTTTGAATGGTTTTTTTTATTATCATTTCCATGAGAATCAGTATTTGCTTTGTGGTGATCGAATTCTAATGTTTCTCTTCTTGGAATAGTAGAAAATTAAATTTTTTTCTTTGGGGTGATATCTATGTTCAGTGAGAGTATATATGCTTTCTATCAAACAAATGCAAATGGATGTATATAGCTGATGAGTTCCCTGACATTTCTTCCCCCAAAAGGTAAACATTTTTGTTTTCCTGAGCTTCTATGTAGTTCGTAGGTCTTCGATTGTAGACGAGACCACAAGAATCAACGAAAATTACGATCCGAACTAACTGATATATTACTATCAAAGTTGTGATATACAATCATATCACAATAACCACTTGGTTACCAGCATAACACAATTGGGAATAAGAGACCAAGGCTTATCCAATTCTTGGTTAAAAACACCATATAATAGACCCCCTAATGAATTTCAACTTCTTACTTAAATTTCAGTGGTTAAAAACTACCAAACTTTTAGGTCATCTATGTAATGAAGTCGTTTCCTTTTAAAATACAAGGGGAGAAACACGTAGGCACTTGTTGGTTTGTTACCAGTCATTGAGCAATTCTAAAGGAGGACACTTACATTTGTTAAAAAGAAAAGAAAAAGAAAGTATGCACAACTGTTACTCAGGAATAGGTGTAAAAATCAATATTTTTGTTATCATCTAATACTTTTATTTATTCTACCATACCAAGAGATTATTACAAAATCACTAGAAAAGTTTGTTTTGTCCGGTACATTATCTTTTTTCTTGTAGAGTATAAGGCTTAGCGATCGTCCGCCTGGAAGAGCGCTAGAATATCTGTAAACTGGCAACTCTTACTCTTCCACTTTTAAACAATGAATTGAAGATTGAGAAGCTGATATGAAAATGAGTAGTTGTTCCTCTATTGTCTTTTGAAAATGATACATTCCTCCTCTCTTGTGAACAAGAATTCGAGCATTTAGCCTACATCTCATGCAATGCACATTTGCAGTTGCAATGATATGGCCTCCACTCCACATCAATGTCATACATTGATAAGCTTCCATAGAACACACAGGCCTGCTGCTCCAAATGCATGTGCTCTCCCTGTTATTTTTTTTTTTTTTAGATTAGAAATTTATATATGTGAACTGAATCTATATATAATGTGGGATCAAATGTGTTAGAAAATATTGTAAGCTTGTGCAATGGTGTAAATGGATCATTGTGACTACCACTCCCATGATTTCCTCTTTTTTCTTTGGTTGAAGGACTTTGATGATTTCTACTGTGATGGAATAAGACTAACCAAGATCAGAGTTAAGATTAGAGATGTTAAACGGGCCGCGGACTGGCGGGCCTGCCCGTTTAGCCCTGTAATTTACAGGGTTAGGTCCGAGCATATGGCGGCCCGTATAAAACCGGGCCTTTTTGGCCCGGACCGGTTAGCCCGCGGGCTAAACGGGCTAGCCCGCCGGTTAACCGGGCTGGCCCGGTAGCCCGGTTTTTTTTTTTTATAAAATTAATTATATATAATATTTGTAAAATTGTATACATTAAGTCATTAATACTTTATTTGTTATTACTTTTATTAATTATTAATTTGGTATTAACTAAGAATTAAAAATAGAGAATAGTATATAACTAAGATATCAATTAAATTAAGTTTTCATATTCTTCAATTAGGGTTTATGTCTCGCACCCTCCATCTTCATTCCCAACTCCCAAGCAGCCTCCTTCGTCCATTGTCTCAATTGTGTGTGAACTTTATGTTGTTGATGCGTGAACTTTATAAATTATTTTAGTTATTAAATCATTAGTTGTATTTTATATTAAATTTTAATTTTTTAATTTTTTTTACCTCGAGCCCGTTAGTGGCCCGTTTAGCCCGCGGACCGCTAGGGTTAGGGTTAGGTCTCAAGTATTAGTGGCCCGTTAAGAACGAACCGCTAAGGCCCGGGACCGTTTAAGCCCGCAGCCCTGTAGGACTGGCCCTGTAGGGTTAGGGCCAGCCCGTTTAACATCTATAGTTGAGATGAAAACTTTGGGAACAAAACACTGTTTTCTTGGGAGATCTGAAATCCCAGTGTGGGTCCAAAAGATGTGAACAAGAATGAGAGGCTGATCAAATTTTTTTTTTTTTTTTGTAACTTCATTTTGGACCATCTCTTGGAATTTTGAAATCCTAGTGTGGGTCCCAGTATCCTGTTTATTCAAATGAAAACAACATGATTAGTGCTGCACTAAGCCTGATCACTCTAACAATAAAATTGTCAGTGTATTCAATAAAACTTCAATAATTAATCCTGGCCACCGGACTCCTCACTTGAGTGGGTAGCCTGAGTTCGATTTCCTTTGGGAACGAATTATAGAAATGGGGGTTTAAAAAAAAAAAACTTCAATAATTAATTGAGTCCCATAAAAATTTGCGTTCCACACAAATTTATATACTAATAAAAAAATATTAATTTATATGCATACTTATCAATATATACACATATTTACTCATATATCATTATTTTATATATAAAATATATATACATTGAAGAGAGTATTAGCTATATTTATTCTGTGGAATATATCATGTATTATTTTACAATTTATGATTTGAAATATATCATGTATTATTTTTTTAATTCATTAATTTTCAAATCCATCCATTCAAATGAAGCCTAAAATATCTTATAAGTTATCTTAGAAGTTATAAATATTCTCAAAGTGTTTAGTAAAATAAGATTTTTGACAGCTTATAAGATTTAAAAAAAGTTTTTTGGGATATTACTAATTTCTTCTTCGGGTATATATATATATATTTTTGGATATTGGTAAGTTGTTCTTGAGGTATTACTTAAACTTGTTCTTGGGGTATTAGTGAGTTATTCTTAGGGTACTATATACTTGTTCTTAGGGTATTAGTGAGTTGTTCTTGAAATATTACCTAGACTTGTTATTGGTGTTGTTGTGAAATTGTCCGGAGATTGAATCGAACTCAATAAGACTTCGAGTAATCAGAACAATTGGAAGAACTTGCCGGATGAACACACTCAACAGAAATAATCAGGAAATCAAAAGAACAAGCAATTTACGTGGTTTGATCAAATTGATCTACGTCCACGGATGGGGTTGGCTCACTTCACTAAATGATGAAATAATGTTTACAGATTACAAGTTTTCTCTCTCTAAGATTTTGAATGAAGCACTCTCTTGAAAAAACCTGGAATGAATACATATTTATAGATCAGACCCTTAACCGCCTTTGAGCTCTTAACCAATCAACGAGATTCGTATGGTTATAACCGCCTTGAATAACTGTTCTGGCGTCCAATGAGATTGCTCCGCCAGCTGCCCAAATAACCGACTTTATCACTTTGGTGAAGTCGCCTTTGCCATGCTCTGTTTTCTTAACTGTCAGCTCAGGATCGCCTTCATGCTGAGTGACTCAGGGAGTAGGTGATTTTCAGCTCAGGATGATCTCTCAAGATTGCCTTCAGTTCTACTGAGTCTTCAGTGTCTTCACTAATCTGACCACTCAGGATAGAAGTCAGTCTGAGTGTCAGGATCAGAACACTCCTGACTCAGGATTAAGTCTTCGCTCAGGCTCAGGATGCTTTCCTCAGGAATATTCCTCCGGATCCAATTCTCAGGATCAGGATTCCTGACTAATCTTTAGTACTCAAACTCAGCTTATCTTTACAATTAACAATTCTCCACCTTAAAGTAAGTGAGTTTCCCCCATTCCACACTCCACCTCAGGACCTAGCTCATGGTACATCCCATGACTGCAGCTTGATCAGCTCCAAGCAATATCTGAATTTGGAAATAGGTAAGACCTTAGTCAACATATCCTCATCATTGTCCTCAGTGGAAACTTTCTGCACTGAAATCACTTTCTTTTCCACCACATCTCTCACAAAATGAAGTCTGACATCAATATGCTTTGACCTTTCATGAAAGACCTGATGCTTAACCAAATGAATTGTGCTCTGATTGTCACACTGAACTGCAACTTTCTTTTGTCTGATTCCAAATTCTTTAATCATACCCTTGAGCCACATCGCTTCCTTCACTGCTTCAGTCATCGCAATATACTCAACCTTAGTAGTTGAGAGTGCCACTACTGACTGGAGTACTGCTCTCCAGCTGATTGCTGTACCATATAATGTGAACACATATCCTGATAAGGATTTCCTCGTATCAATGCTTCCAGCATAATCTGAGTCCACATATCCCTGAAGTGGTTGAGTGACATCCTTAGTCTTCTCGAAGAGTAACCCCAGATTTTCAGTTCCCTTTAAGTATCTCATTATCCACTTTAAAGCCTCCCAGTGTGTCTTTCCCGGAATTGTCATAAATCTACTGACCACACTGACTGAATGTGCTAAATCTGGCCTACTGCACACCATAGCATACATTATGCTACCTATCCCATTTGAGTAAGGAATTTTACTCATTTGTGCCTTCTTTTCTTCTGACTTCGGACACTGACTTGATGTCAGTTTGAACTGTTGACCAAGGGGTGTAGATACAACTCTGGCTTCATGCATGTTGAACCTCCTGAGTATCTTCAGGATGTAATCCTTCTGAGTTAAGAACAACCTCCTTTTGCCCTTATCTCTGATAATTTCCATGCCCAGTATCCTCTTAGCCATACCCAGATCCTTCATGTCAAATGTGCTACTGAGCTTTGCCTTTAGCCTCTGAATTCTTTCAGGACTCTTACTTGCAACCAACATGTCATCCACTTAGAGCAGCAGATATGTGAGTACTTCCTTCCCTTGTTTTTCAAGATAGACACAACTATCATACCTGCATATTGTAAAGCCTATGAAGATCATAAAACTATCAAACTTCTTATATCATTGCCTAGGACTTTGCTTCAGTCCATACAACGATTTCTTCAGTAGACACACCTTATCATGATTCCCAGGTAGAATAAAACTTTCAGGTTGTTGCATGTGTATAGTTTCTTCCAGGTCTCCGTGTAGAAAGGCTGTCTTGACATCTAACTGCTGAATCTCCAAGTCCTCCTGAGCTACCTTTGACAATAGGATTTTGTTTGAACAGTGTTTCACCACTGGTGAGAATACCTCATTGAAGTCTACCCCCTCTCTCTGAGTGAAGCCTCTGGCAACATGCCTTGCCTTATATCTCAGCTTCTCTCTTCCTCCTGACCCCATTTCAGATTTCTTATTGAAGATCCACTTGGAACTGACTACCTTCTATCCCTGAACCTTGTTCACAAGTGTCCAAGTGTTATTCTTCTCTAATGACTGAAGTTCCTCAGTCATGGCCAATATCCATCTCTCTTTGTCTTTGCCTGACACAGCTTCAGCATAACTTTGTGGTTCCTGATGCTCCACCTCTTCAGCGGTTATCAGGGTATAGGACACCATGTCAGCCTGACCAAACCTAGTTGGAGGGTGTGTGCTTCTCCTGTGTCTGTCTCTTGCTAGACTATAATTCCTGAGATCTTGGCCTTCAGTATCTGAAATTGAATGGTCAGAATGATCGTCAGTATCACTTTTCTCTGACTCATCCTGAGTCCTCCCTGAGGTTTCACCTACCTAAAAAATTCCTTGTCCTGAGTTCCTTTCAGGAGTCTCCACCTCAACCTGAGATCCATCTCCTGAAAGTATACCATGTGAGTCGTGTATGCTGATGGACTGATTATATCCCATGACTTTCTCGTTTAAAGTCACATCTCTACTGACAATACACCTTTTATGTCCAGGTTCCAAACAGCTTAACTTGTATCCTTTCACTCCCTTAGGATATCCTAAGAAGATACATCTCAGTGCTCTATGTTCCAGCTTATCTTGCCTGATGTGGGCAAAAGCTGAGCAACCAAATACCTTCAGGTTATTGTAGTCTGAGATCCTCCCATACCACACCTCATCAGGTGTCCTGAACTCAATTGCTGAGGAAGGTGACTTGTTAATAAGATAACAAGCTGTACTGACTGCTTCCCCCCAAAACACCTTGGGCAGCTTTGCATCTGACAACATACTCCTGATCTTTTCCAGGATTGTCCTATTCATCCTCTCAGCCAAGACATTTTGCTGAGGATTTACAGGAACAGTCCTGTGTCTAGTGATCCCCCTTTCCTTGCAGAAATTGTTGAACTCCTCTGATACATACTCCAATCCATTATCAGTCCTGAGATGTTTAATGGATCTTCCTCTCTTATTTTCTTGTTCACTGACCCAATCCCTGAACCTTGCCAAGGCCTCACTTTTCTGCTTCAGTATGAATACCCATACTTTCTTGCTGAAGTCATCAATGACTGTCATGAAGTATCTTTCCCCTCCATGAGTCTCCACCTTAGCTGGTCCCCAGATATCAGAATGAACATAATCCAGAGGTGCATCAGTAGTCTTCTTACCTTTAGGGAATGTAATTTTCTTGGATTTGCCCAGGACACAATTGTCACAAAAATCCAATTTCATCACCTTTCCTTCCCCAAATGCCTTCTGCTTTGAAAGTTCTTGGAGCCCCCTTTCTCCAATATGGCCCAACCTTTTATGCCATATCATTGCCTCAGAGCTGTCCATAACATTGTTTGCTGACCCTGAAGAAGTGCTTCCAATCAGGATATACAACCCATTGACTTTCTTGCCTTTCATGTATACCTTCTTGCCTTTGGTTATCAGGATATAATCATCCTCAGTGTTGAACTCATAACCCAGTTGATTCAGTGAACCCAGGGAGATCAGATTTCTCTTCAGTTCTGGCACCAGCCTCACATTTGAGAGTATCTTATCTACTCCATCATGCAACTTCAACCTGACAGAACCACTCCCTTTCACCTTACATGTCTGATTATTGCCCAGAACAACTGAGCCTCCATCAAAGCTCCTCAACTCCCTGAATAATGATTCATCAGGGCACATATGGAATGAACATCCAGAATCCAGTACCCACTCATCATTCAGTTTCAGGTTAGTAACCGTTAACACCTCAGCACTATCATACCCACCTTCAGCAGCAACAGTTATATCAGCCTTTTGTTCTTCTCCCAGATTCCTATTTCTGTCAGGGCAATTCTTCTTGAGATGACCAGTTTTGTGACAAGCAATTTTCTCTTCTCAACAAAATCACCAGATTTTGGCCCCTTTGTGTTCTTCTTCTTCTTGTTCTGAAAATCTTTCTTTCCCTTCTTGAACCTGACATTCAATCCTTCAGCCTGAACTGAATTTTTCTTATCAGCTTGTAGCTGAATAGACTTAGTTTTTAGTGCACCCAGAATATCATCAAAGGACAATTTATCCTGCCTCCCAAATAGTAAGGTATCCTTGAAATTCTCAAAGGATTTAGACAAAGAATTCAGGAGCATCAGAGCCTTATCATCATCATCAATTTCCACTCCCAGGTTCTTAAGATCATCAGCAGCCTTGTTGAATTCCTCAAGTTGTTCAATCAACTCCTTCTCTTCATTCATCCTGAATGATATCAGTTTTTATTTCATGAACAACTTGTTGGTGACAGACTTGGTCTGATACACCTTCTCCAGCTTACTCCAAACCTCAATGACAGTCTTCTCCTTGCACACCTCTCTCAGAGGCTTATCCCCCAGACACAAGATGATTATGCTATGAGCCTTTTTCAATATTTCTTGTCTCTTGCCTGGATTTTCTGACGAAGAAGGGGGCCATTGATCTTCAGGCTTCAGAGCATTGGCCAGTCCATGATGAGTCAAGAGAGCCTTCATCTTGATCTTCCACAACCCAAATCGTTTGCTCCAGTGAATTTCTCAAATTCCAGCTTGGTGGATGCCATGATTGATGATTAACCAGTTGATTCCTCCCCCGATTCCCACAGACGGCGCCAATTGTTGTGAAATTGTCCGGAGATTGAATCGAACTCAATAAGACTTCGAGTAATCAGACCAATTGGAAGAACTTACCGGATGAACACACTCAACAGAAATAATCAGGAAATCAAAAGAACAAGCAATTTACGTGGTTCGATCAAATTGATCTACGTCCAAGTAAATTGCTTGTTCTTTTGATTTCCTGATTATTTCTATTGAGTATGTTCATCTGGCAAGTTCTTCCAATTGTTCTGATTACTCGAAGTCTTATTGAGTTCGATTCAAGCTCCGGACAATTTCACAACAATTGGCGCCGTCTGTGGGAATT
The DNA here is from genome assembly GCA_026898435.1 of Prunella vulgaris. Taxonomy (NCBI): domain Eukaryota; kingdom Viridiplantae; phylum Streptophyta; class Magnoliopsida; order Lamiales; family Lamiaceae; genus Prunella; species Prunella vulgaris. The sequence goes on from JAPKLY010000042.1 coordinate 1,663,327, forward strand.
GGAGGAGGAATCGACTGGTTAATCATCAATCATGGCATCCACCAAGCTGGAATTTGAGAAATTCACTGGAGCAAACGATTTTGGTTTGTGGAAGATCAAGATGAAGGCTTTCTTGACTCATCATGGACTGGCCAATGCTCTGAAGCCTGAAGATCAATGGCCCCCTTCTTCGTCAGAAAATCCAGGCAAGAGACAAGAAATATTGGAAAAGGCTCATAGCACAATCATCTTGTGTCTGGGGGATAAGCCTCTGAGGGAGGTGTGCAAGGAGAAGACTGCCATTGAGGTTTGGAGTAAGCTGGAGAAGGTGTATCAGACCAAGTCTGTCACCAACAAGTTGTTCATGAAATAAAAACTGATGTCATTCAGGATGAATGAAGAGAAGGAGTTGATTGAACAACTTGAGGAATTCAACAAGGCTGCTGATGATCTTGAGAACCTGGGAGTGGAAATTGATGATGATGATAAGGCTCTGATGCTCTTGAATTCTTTGCCTAAATCCTTTGAGAATTTCAAGGATACTTTACTATTTGGGAAGCAGGATAAATTGTCCTTTGATGATATTCTTTGTGAGCTGAAAACTAAGTCTATTCAGCTACAAGCTGATAAGAAAAATTCAGTTCAGGCTGAAGGATTGAATGTCAGGTTCAAGAAGGGAAAGAAAGATTTTCAGAACAAGAAGAAGAAGAACACAAAGGGGCCAAAATCTTAGAGAGAGAGAGCTTGTAATCTGTAAACATTATTTCATCATTTAGTGAAGTGAGCCAAGCCCATCCGTGGACGTAGATCAATTTGATCGAAACACGTAAATTGCTTGTTCTTTTGATTTCCTGATTATTTCTGTTGAGTGTGTTCATCCGGCAAGTTCTTCCAATTGTTCTGATTACTCGAAGTCTTATTGAGTTCGATTCAATCTCCGACAATTTCACAACAGGTGTATTAGTAAACTATTCTTGGGATATTACTAACTTGTTTTTCGGGTATTATTGACTTGTTCTTGAAGTATTACATAAACTTGTTCTTGGGGTATTAGTGGATTATTCTTTGGGTATTACTAACATGTTCTTTGGGTATTACTCATTTGTTCTTTGAATATTATAAATAGGGGTGAGCATGGCTCGGTTCGGTTACCGAACCGAACCGAATAGTCAAAACCGAACTAATCGAATTAATCATTATAAAGAACCGAAACCGAACCATATTTATTAAAAATCGAGAAAACCGCGGTTTCAGTTTTATACCAAAATTTGATGCTATATATATGTATATATATTATGATTTGAAATGATAGATTTGATTATTAGAATTAAAAATTAAAATTTTAAAATATATAATATTATATATATACATATATCAATATATGTAGTCATATATCCATATGTGTAGTATATATAATTTATAAATTATATGAAATATATATAAGTATATATAGTTATATGAATATAATTATATTTCAGTTCGATTTTCGGTTATATGGTTTTTTTACTTTAAAAATCGAAATCGAAAATCAAAATTTTGAATATTTAAAACCAAAACCGAACCGAATTTTTATTTCAGTTCAATTTGGTTCGGTTTTTCAATTTTAACCAAACAGTGCTCACCCTTAATTATAAATTATTCTTTAGATATACTCATTTATTAATTTATATATTAAGTTTAGGATATTGTTGAATATAATATGGAATATTACTTCGTTGTTTTTCGGGTATCATAAATTGTTCTTTAGGTATACTTATTTATTAATTTATATATTAATCAATTGTTATTCGATTAGTGGTAAGTCATTAATTATTTTATTATAATAAATAACAATAATCAAGAATACATAGTTTATATATAGAGATTGGTCATCTTGTTCTTCTGTTTACTATTTAAGCATATATGAAAGTGGTTATCTTCTTCATCGAACTTCAATTTGCATTTCCCACCTTACATGAATTCCTTACATCATACATAGAGAAATCAAATTGGTTTTGAGACATTTTATCAAACAACTTCTCTGTAAACCAAATTCCAAGGAAGAAAATAACTTGATAATTAAAAACATCATCGAACAGATTTCTCCGAATTCCCACTTTACTGGACATCACCACCAAAACCATCGACGACAAAATGTCGATGTCGCCGCAGCACGTCGATGGGTGGCGAAAACACGGGCTTAATTCCAAGAGACATGGCGTGATTTTTTGGACGACGATGATCGATTTCCCATCTGATGTTCAATTTTTTATCTGATGTTCAATTTAGAAATCGAAAATTAATTTCAAGCGCACCGTGCACTTGGTTCACCCAAGAACTACTCTTTATTATTTAAGTTGAACAAAGTTCACTAAAAAAGTTAATGAATACTTGGGAACAAAATAAACATACTCATATATACATGCATTCTTTGGGAGTCAATTTAAATTGAATTTACGTATAGAAACTTACATTAAGAGTTGCACAATTTAATTTCCTATTCTATCCCATCTTGTATTCTAAATTTACCAACACATATCACGCATATGAAATGACATCGTGATATATATTGAATGCAACGAAACGCATTCACGACGAAACATCAAATTAAAAATTGAAGATCCTTCGACGTGGAACGAGCGATCGTTCATCAACAAGACGTCATCATAACCTTAAACTCGTCGAAATTGAGGACCCCGTCGCCGTTGAGATCAAAACGAGCAATCATACTCTTGCAATCATCGACGGTTCTCCGCTCCCCCAATCTACTCAGCATTTTCTTCAAGCTCGTCGGCGTAATGCACCCGCTTCCCTGCAGTGCGTACAGTTGGAACGCCGCCTTTAAATCCCCCATCACCTCCTCCTCCCCGGCGCCCTCCACTATCCTCACGAAATCCTCCAACGTCAACAACCCATCCCTGTCCGAGTCTATCATCGCCACCGCCGCTGCCGCCTCTTCCGCCGTTATCACGCCGCCGATGGCGCACACGCAGTGCCGCAGCTCCGCCGGGCAAATTTTACCGTCTCTGTTTGAATCGAAGTATTTGAAAACACGCTCGTATTGCTCGTATTTCTCAATCGAAATGGAGGACGAAGATGACATTTTGTATGTGAATTGGTGTGACTCTGAAATTCAAGAATTTGAGATTATCTGAAAAATGGAATTGCAAGTGTATAGAAATGATATGATTTGGTTATTTGATGATACTTTAAGGTGTTTTATATATACGTAGCTGCTTGCAAAAGTACGCGGGTTTTATCCTGTAAAAAAGGAAACAACGTCGAAATTAATTTGGCATGCTGCACACGGTTTGGATACGGTTATGACATTTAAACGGATATATATCCCTCTCGTGCGTGGGCCCCTATTAATACGTTAAATTTATTCATATTTTGTATGTGTGTTTTGATAATACTAAATATTTTTAAAATATTTTTGTTTGATAATAATAATAATAATAATAATAATAATAATAATAATTATTATTATTATTATTATTATTATTATTATTATTATTGTATAATAAAAATGAGTGATATTATTTGGAGTTACGCCTAAAATTAATTTGCAGGTTTTATTATTCCATCAAAATATTAAATTTAAACGACCGTTTACAATTGGATGGATTAGTCTTATATGCACCAGTTACACGGTGCAATTCAAGTTCATTTTTTAAAAGTTAAACAAAATACTACTGAAAAGTTACACATGTTATTACTGAAAAGTGTATCTTTTACAGTTTAACTTTCCAGTAATAACATGTGTAACTTTTCAGTAGTATTTTGTTTAACTTTTAAAAAATAAACTTGAGTTGCACCGTGTAACTGGTGCACAAGAGACTTACTCCAATTGGATGGTTTTTATAATTGAACTAAAACACCTCAATAATAAGCGCGTGCCTCATAATCAACATTAATTACATCTATTCATGTAATTAAAATTGAAAACAATCTGCAGGAATTTGAACACTTTCTTTATTTGAACGTCTCATATAAATTTGCGCACTACTTAAAAAATGATACATATTGATTTATGTGCATATTTACAAATTTATATATATATATATATTTATTTATATGTCATTACTTTATATATAAAATATTTTTTTTACAAATGTATCATTTCATGGGGTATAAATTTTTACGGGATTGAGGGAGTACCACGTAGTGGGAACTTTTTAAACTAATGTCCATCCATAAAAGAGCATGATCATGTTGCATTCAATATTTTTTATCAATTACTTTTAAAAAATAAAATAAGATGTGTCACAAATGCTTAGCGATCTCTACAATTATTGACATTTATCTAATTAATAAATAAATTCTAAATTAATTATTTTTTAAAAGCTTAATTAATAAACAATATATAAATAATGCGTGGATAAGGCAGGAGAATTATGTATACCAAGAGTTGACTTTTGGGTATTATTTATTAAAATAGAGAGAGGTTCATAGAAAGTGAGAAAACCGCGGCTGCTAATTTCAACTCACTCGTAAGCATATACTAAAAGCTCTATTTCCTTCTAGAATTATGGGGGGGTTTCCTCCTGTGTCGGAAATAAGTTATCTATAGCAAAAAAATATAAACACTAAGCAATTATATTACATAATTTAACCAAATATTAATAATTGAAATAGAGTAAGTTCCTATGCACTAGTTACACGGTGCAACTCTAGTTCATTTTAAAAAAGTTAAACAGTTTATAACTGAAAAATTAAATAGTTTATTACTGAAAAGTGTATCTTTCATAGTTTAACTTTTCAGTAATAAACTGTTTAACTTTTCAGTTATAAACTGTTTAACTTTTTAAAAAGGAACTTGAGTTGTACCTTGTAACTGGTGCATACAAGACTATTCCATTGAAATAATTTCGTATTAAAATTTATTAATTATATATAATAATATGATCAATTCAAAATCCGTGTAATACATGAGACCTGTGTTGGACCGTTGGTACGCTTGTTAAAAAGGAAGTAGTGTAAAACTGTTTTATAATTTATTCAACTGGTTTCTTAACTACTCCCTCCGTCCATGATAATTGGACCACTTTTGTTGTGCATGGTTATTAAGAAAAAATAGATGTGATGTGTAAAAGTGAGAGTAGTAGTATTAAAAAAATATTAGTTTATTAGAAAAATATTTGATGTGATGTGTAAAAGTGATTGTATGTGTATTAAAAATGAAAATAATGATTGTAATATTTCTATTTTAGGTAAGTGGACTATTTATTGTGGACAGCCGTTTAAGGCAACGTGGACCATTTATCGTGGACGAAGGGAGTATTATAATATGACAGAAATTTATATGAATCCGAGATCACCGATTCATGTAAATTTGATTCATCAATTATCGTTGTCATGTATATATATTATTATTGTTATTTATATATAGTGTCACTGTTATGCATGTACATTATTACTGTTAAAATATCAAATGTATTTTTATAACAGTAATAATATATATGAATAACAGTAATAGTAATTATACATAACAGTAATACAAGTTCATGTGAATTCGAGTTCACAGGAGTATATGTCCCAAATGTGGCGTTGGGCAAGTTTAATTAGTGCAGCGGATGTTTATGAAAGTATCCCATTAATAGTAATAAACATTAGTGAGCATCTTCTTTCTATCTTGTGTTGGACACTCCATTAGTGGTCATACTGAAATTCTACCAAGACTAATTAAATTAAGCTTCGTACAATGATTTTGTATGTGACACAAAATTTGAGCTTGGTATAGCTGGATTAATTCTCCATGTTTCTACATTTTATACAATACAAGGGAGAAATTGACGCAGCGAAAAGACGATACTATCGTTATTGGTTTGTTGATTCAACTCTATGCATATCGAAAAATTATGATTTTGCGATTAATGTGTTAATTATGTACGAATATCGAAAGAAAAATACTTAATACACAAAACGAAAAGGGAATAAAATTCAATAATTTCAATTCATAACTGAACTCCTTTTTAAATAAGCTTGAGACACTTATTTGTTGCTCCTTTTTGTACCTAGATTATGGTTGAAGATGAACTAAAATTTTCCAATGGAAAAAAAAAAGAGAAAAAATTATTTCTATTTACTTATATTTTTGCTCCTTCTGAAACTAATTCAAGCTGGACCCCTCATTGATGAACTCTCTATTACGAGATGAAGAATGATGAACATATATAACAAGATTTAGAAGAAGCTGATGATGATAGAGAATATATAGCAACATTTCCTAAGTTGTGGGCCGGAGTGCAATGCACATTCGCCGTCGCGATGATAAGGCCTGCGCTCGTCTTGCATCGATAAGCTTCCGTCGAACACACGCTGAAACATCATGTCCGCTGCCCATCTTCTGTTGTGGTATTGTTTCTTAGGTATTGTAATGTTCCTTCAAAAGTGTGTAGTAATTTGAGAAAGAGGTAGTTGTAATTGTTGCAATATTGCTTGATGGAGGGTTTATATAGGGTAGGAGATTATGCCTCGTTTGATTACAATGTTTGGTAGGAGTGATCGACAGAAATTGGTCTGAAAACTAAGTTGCTTTTACTATGGAATGAAATAAAAATGGACATGAGAGAATGAAAGCTTCACTTGGTTGTTGTCTCTCTCTGTTTCAACCTTCTCGGAAACTGGGGGTGTTTTGTTTAATGAATTGGGGTGAATTAAACCCCTAATTTTAAATAAAATCGTATTTAATTTCTAAGATTTGAGCGCAATATTAAATCCTCATCCGGTATATGAATTCAATCCACTCCTACAAGAAATGGATAACTTGATCTCAAATATTACATCGAATTAATTTTAAGAAAACAATCATAAATACCAAACACAAATACTATTTTAAATTTAGGATTGCAAACAGTACAATCCATTGAAATTCTATTCTACTCAATCTATCCTATTTAGAAAACCAAATACTACCTCCGTCCACGAAATTTATGCTCACATTTTTGCACGTGGTTTAATGCAATATGTCGGAGGGTATTACGTGATATTGTGAGGTCCGTTTTGAATAAAGAGAATATTTATGAAAAGTATATCATATGTACTTTCCATAAATACTTTCTTTACTCAAAACAGACCTCACAATATCCCAAAATACCTTCCGACATATTGCATTAAACCACGTGCAAAAATGTGAGCATAAATTTCATGGACGGAGGGAGTATCATTTAGTATAGGTATTCGGAGAGCATGTACTACAATTCTCACGGATGAATGTTTTTTAGATGTCAATTGATTTATGATACTATTTATCGAGGACGGAGTTAGGATAAAAAATTAGGGTGAGCTAGAATAAATATTGTATCAAAATAAGATCAAATATTCAATTTTGGATGAAGTAATTAAAAAAAAATTATTGTGTAAAACATATAATTTTTTTTCAAAAAATTAGATGAATTGGAGCATACCTACCTAGCCACAGGGTGACTACGCCCTTGCTATTTATAATGTTTTTATTTGATGCATATAACAAGAAGCTGCAGCGCACTTGTTTTTTCCTAAGTCGAAGACTTGAATTAATTAATTATTGCGTGGGAAAATTAATTAATTAAAAAGTAAGTGCTTCTATACTTTTAGTAGAGGTTGAAAACAGACACTAATACTTTAGAAAGTGTAAAAACTGATGGGGGATTTAAGCGTCCAATATCGTATAAAATATACATACATACTTAATTCAATTTTTTTAGATATTAATTCTAGGATCTTATAAGTTGTTTAAAAAATTTAAAATGTTACTTTTAAGTAGCTTATAAGGGGGATTTTTTTTTTTAGAATTGTAATTATATGGTAGTTGTAATTTAAAGACAATATATTATCGAGCTTGGAAAAATAGGATAGTATGTTTTCTTACTTGGAAAATAGGGACAATAACTTTGAAAAGTTGTAAATCTAGATCAATTTGAGCCTGAACCAAACCTAATTCGGACTCAATTGTCCTAGATTTACAATTTTTCAAAATTATTGTCCTACTTTTCCAAACCCGAAAACTTGTTATCCTTAAATTACAACTACCCTATAATTACATTCCTAAAAAATATTTTTTCCAATACTTTTAGCAACTTATAAGCTACTAAATTTTAGAATATATGTATATATATATGCATGTGTCATACATGGAAGCTTCTAGATAAGTAGATATCAAGTCTAGGTTTATTGTATCTATATGAAATCTGAAATCGGTTTTTTAGATTGTGAGATTAGTTAGGGATCAATTAGTTTGTTACGCTGTTACACTTAACAACTCAATATTCCTCTCACTTTGTATATATATACTTGTATCTTCTTTATGATAAACAATGAAATAAACATGAGAGTTAAACATTCAAAATGAGAGTTAACAATGTGACACCATCCCATTATCACCTTTATAATCACCTATAATCATCTTTATAATGTTTTTCACAATTTAATAACACGAGTACATGTAATTAAAATATTTTAATAAATTATAAAATAATTTATAATTTTTTTCACTATTTATTAATACGAGTGCATGTACACACTCTTCTTGATTGTTTTAATTAAAATGTTTTGAGTAAAATTATAAATTAATATATAATGATTGTAAAACATGTTTTAGTTATAATATTTGATGATCGTAAAATATGTTTTAGTTAAAATTGTAAATTATAATTAAAACATGTTTTGATGATTGTTTTAGTTATAATATTTACAATAAAATTATAAAATAATCATCTTTATAATATATTTTTAACTAGTGTTAATTTTGTGAACGATTTTGTAATTTTTTTATATAAATAAGGGATTATTTACAGATTAAATAATAAAATTATAATGGCTTGGCATCATCCTCAAGCGTAGTGTTTCTGACGAACTAAGTCAACAAATTCATATTCTCTTTATTCCCTATATTATTCAGTAATCTTAAATAATTTCTACCTTATTCACTATATTTTTAGAATAATTTAGATTTTTTTCTTTAATTATTTAGTATTCTCTTCTATTATCTAGATAATTTAAAAAATTCCTACTTCTTACAAATTTTTCTCCTTTACTAGAATATTATATGCATCACTTTTTATTATTATTTAAGTGCCATTGTACTCCAAAGAAGACTCAAGCTTATAAATTAAATACCTCAAATCAATAAAGAAAATAATGATAATAATAATAATTACAATGCTATATGATTTGCCATTTAAGTAATTAAAGGCATAATATGGTACTAATGTATGTGATATGTCACTTACGCTTGCTTAGTTAACATAAATATTTAAATGGATACATTTAGTGTGTTTGCAAATTCTATTCTAGAATCATTTTTTAAGAATAATTAATTATATAATATTTTCAACTATTTTTTTATCACTTAAAATAAATTTTTGTAGAACTATTTTACATACTTTTGGATTCTCTAAAATTAATTCTCATGGACCCACACATAACTACCCAAATATTAATAAAATATTTTTTTTTCAAAAGAGATTTATCGATCTTATACAAAATTGACAAGTTGGAGAGAATTAATAATCTCACAAGACCGAAAATTCACACACTCTTCCAAAATTTGTAAAATTGATAAGTGTTCGATCGATAATTGAGAAAATCTGAATTATTTCTAAGTCGAGTGTCCCTCGTTCAAAATCAACAATTTCGAAAGAATTAAAACCCAGAAGACCGAAACTCACAGTTCTTTCAAAAACTCGTGAAATCGAAGATGAGGACGAGTCCGTCGAAAAAGCCAAATTCTTCCAAATCAAGTACCTTTCGTTCAAAGTCAACGAGCTCGAAAGAATTAAAACCCACAAGACCGAAACTCATAATTCTTTCGAAACTCGTGAAATTGATGAAAGTACGAATTCATTGGAAATACTTCCACTTGTCCAAAAGAGGACAAAATAAATGGTTAGTAGATGCAAGAATCTACCTCTAAAATGAGTCTCGTGATGCGCCTAATTAGCAAAATCGGTCACGTTGTAACAATGCAATACTAAAAAAAAAGGGGGATTATTAAAATCAAAATAATCACTTAATATAAATTGAGTCTATCTCATTAATTAATTAAGAGAAATAAATAAAAAAAAGTAAAAATATTGAACTCAACACATTTATTAGTTCAATTGGATCACTAAGTTCAAAAAGTCAGATTAAATTATATTTATTGAAGAGTATAAAAGCCCACAAAAAAATTGAAAAAGGCCCAAAAAAAAAGAGTTTATAGATTTTTACGTCCCGTAACTTTGCTCTAGTTTGATTTCGGTCCTCATGGAATACACATTTTGAAATTAGTCCTGTAAATTTGATTTTTTTTTGAATTTGATCCTTTTACCTGCTATAGCAGGTAACCTAACAGGTAACCCATGATTTTTTTTATTTATTAAACACATGATATATATATATATATATATATATATATATATATATATATACAATCATAATTAATTAATAGTTAAGCAAACTATAATTAATTTACACAGGGCTTTTATATACACATACACATATCATATATATCTATGTATGTATATATCTAACTTTATAATTAATTAATATTTTATAATATAATAAATACTACACTTAATTTCTTAACAACTATATAATTATAATAATTATACTAATTATATTATTATTAAAAAAATAACAAACATATACAATCACATATACATGGGCATACATGTACAAATTTATATACATCATATATAAAAAAAAAGAAAATTAAAAAGAAGATAAAGTGATGAATATACCTGCATTTGTGAGTTGAATTTTTTTAAGAAGATGAATAATGCATGTGTGTCTATATAAATATATATATGTGTGTTATTTTTTAATAATTATATAATTAGTATAATTATTATGATTATATTTCTCACGCCACATGGATTACTTTTAATATATTTTATGAATAATAATTATATTTTATATTAAATAAATGTGTTAGAAAATTTTTGGGACGGATTGTGGATCCGGTCGAACTAAAAATTAAAGAATAATGGTTAAACAACCACATATTTTGTTATCACTATAAAAAAATGTATTTTTTTGTAACGAATTTATTTATAACCAAATGTTAAATGGTTACAAAAATAGGTTATTGTAACGATATTATTTTTTTCGTTACAAAAAATCTTATTTTAAATAACCTTAATATATATCATTACAAATAGCAAAAATTGGTTACAAATAGTAAATAATATATTATAATAAATTAAAATATATAATATAGGTATATAAAAAGCTGAATAATATTTACATGAAGTTATGAAACTGAAATAATACTCAAGTTAAAAATATTATATTATTTAAAAAAATATTAAGTGAAATTTTTATATATCTCATAATTGAAATTAGAAAAATATTCTAACTAGATATTATAACAAAAATATTACCTTTATAGTTTAAAGAATTATGTATTTGTTCTCAATAAAATAACTTTTATATCATAATTAAATTAGTTAGTTTTTTTTTTAAAAGATCTTAATACGTATATAATATATATATATATATATTATATTAATGTATATATACACAATGTTATATTATATGATATATATATATATATATCTTAATAAATTTTATGATACAACAAAATAATTTAAAAAAGAAGCTACACATGTCAAATTCTTGAAAATTGTATATGTGTGTTATTTGTTTAATAATTATATAATTAGTATAATTATTATAATTAAATAGTTTTTTTAGAAATTAAGTGTAGTATTTATTATATTATAAAATATTAATTTATTATAAATCTAGATATATACATACATAGTTATATATGATGTATGTGTGTGTATATAAATGTCCTATGTAAATTAATTATAATTTGCTTAATTATTAATTAATTATGATTGTATATATATGCCATGTGTTTAGTAAAAAAAATTAAAACAAATTATGAGTTACCTATTAAGTTACCTGCTATAATTTCAAAATGTGTATTCTATGAGGATCGAAATCAAACTAGATCAAAGTTATGGGACGTAAAAATCCTTAAACTCCAAAAAAAAAATATTTGGGCAAGTCATTACTGGAAGCGAATTCCAAGAAAAACAATTAACCAACCCTTTCTTCTGCCTGTCCCAAAAAAAAAAAAAATTTGGGTTAGCCTTGGTTACTGGAAGTAAAACTCCCAAAAACGCAATTTTGTGGAAAAAAAAAAAAAAAAGGCAAAAAAAAAATTTGAGTATTATATTATTGGGGGATGTATAGAAGTTCTTAAATAAAAGTTAAAAACTAAAAATTATTATTGAATCAAAAATGCTAATAAACATTTAAAATAATAATTAAAAATATATTTTAAGTATTTTATTTAAAAGAAATAAATACTTTCTACTTCTAATGTAGAGTATGCAAACAAGCATTGTCTCCTTTGCAGAACCAAAACTCCCAAACCAGATTTGGGCCATCACTACTAGAATCAACAGAGCCCACCTCTGCACACATCAAGGCCGCCTGCCACCGTGTCGCTATCACTGCGTCGGAAATGGTCACAAGCGAAATCGCGCCGGGCCAGCGGGCGAAAACGGACGCAGCAAAAATGCCCGCCACCGCGCCTCGAGCGAGTCTGGTACCTCTCAGCGACTCGACTCCTGCTCCACACATGACGGCGCTACCTTCGAAGCGACAACGTCTAAACGCAGAGGATCATCGCTTCACGCACACCGGCTTATTTTTTTTGGATCAATTTTTTTTTTTTCAGTAAAAGAATAATGGAACGAAGAGGGGAGAAAGGAAATTACCTGAAAAACTCCTACGAGGAGGGTTTGCTTGTGATAGGAAGGAGGGGAAGACCTGTGTATATATAGAAAAAAAAAAAGGGACGAATGACTCGCCAAAAAATCTGGAAATAGTTAGGTTTAAAAGATTGGATACGGTGGATTATACAAATATATGCAAAGATATGTGTATATTATGACTATTCCATATATCTCATACGTACCATATCTACAAAGTGGGTTTCTAATTAATTTAAGTCTAAAATCAATTAAAATGAAATTGGGCCTACAAGACATGTGTATGGACTATTTTATTATTTGGGCCTCACATTGAGTTCAAAAGTCAATTCAAAAATAAGATGAGAATTGTATTCATCGCAAATTCAATAAAGCCCAACTTTCAAATCAAGTGCAAAAGCCAAATTGAAAATTCGCACACAAGAACCAAGTCGAAGTTTCACAATTCGTCCTCATAAAAAAAATGCCAGCGAACGAAGTGCGAGGGAACAATTTGTAAGCAATTAAAATTAATTGCCGAAATAAAAAAACAACATGTGGAAATTTTACATGTTAAATCAAATTTATTATTGGAAATTTAGATTAATTCGATTCCTAAAATAATAAATTAAATTGGACCTTAAATATCCAATAAATCAAATTGGGCCTCTAAAACCTAATAAGTCAAACTGGATCCTTAAAGTTCAATAAATTAAATTGGGTTTCTAAAGCCCAATAAGTTAACTCGGACCTCTAAAGCCCGATAAATCAAATTGGATCCTTAAAGTCCAATAAACTAAATTAGGCCTCAAAAGGGCCTAATAAATTAAATTGCCCCTTAAAAGCCCAACAAATTAAATTAAGTCCAGTATAATAAATTAAAACTTGAAAGCCCAACAAATCTGTCAAAATATCTTTGAAGATTATCAAATCTGGCATATTCTGGGAATATTCTCCAAATCAAATCTTTCGGCCCATCAAATCTGGCCTGCAAATCTAGAATTCTACACCTATAAATAGAGGTCTCATTCTAGTCATTTGACACACATTTACACAGAGCAAGTCTGAAAAGCAAAGTCCGATAAGTCCGCAAATCAAAGATCTTTTAAGATCGAAATCCCGAGAAGTCCCTAAAACTAAAGTTTGATCCGAAATAAGGCTGGACGCCCTCGGATTAACGTTATAAGTCCAAAAATTAAAGATTTCTCAAGATCAAAGTCCGAAAATTAAAGATCTTTCAAGATCAAAGTCCCGCAAACTTCAGAAAATTCAAGAAGTCCCAAAGTCAAGATTTAAGAGAAGAATCAGAGGAAAAAATTAAAGATTGTAAAATCCCAAAATTTCGATAGATCCGAAATAAATCAAATTGTAATCCTTTTTCGCGTTATTAATAAAATACTTTAATTTCGTGAATATTTGTTGTTACAGTCGTAATTTAAGGATAACATATTTTTGGACTCTGAAAAGTAGGACAATAACTTTGAAAATTTGTAAATCTAAATTTACAACTTTTTAAAGTTATTGTCCTACTTTTTCAAGCCCAAAAACATATTATCCTTAAATTACAACTACCCTATAATTACAAAAAAAAAAAAAAAAAATTTCTTATAAGGTGTTAAATATTTGACTTATAAGTCTTTTCATAGTTTATCATAATTTTTTTAAATTTAATTTTACTATAAAATAAATATTTTATTATTTTATATATTGAGGTAGAGGTGGAGGAGGGGTGACGAGGTTTGGGTGAGACGAGTGAATGTGGATGGAGGTGGTGATGAAAATAAATTGAGATATTCAGACTTATTTTTTACATTAACTGTAAGAAATTTATTTAAAATTTTATAAATTTATGCATGTATGTCTCTTGTTAAAAATAAATAGGAAAAAAGTGTCATCTTTCTATGGTGAAAATGTCCAAATGACAACTCTTATCATGTAAGACAAGATGATAGATACAAACTTTAGTCATTTATAATCTTTAGTCGTGTAACATCGCAATGTGCATTGGAATCCCTTTTGTTGAGGCATATTCTTGCATCAAATTCCTCTTTCTTCCTCTTCTTGATTGTTTAAATAAAAAATTTTGTTAGAATTTTGTATATTTTACTCTATGTAAAACTGGTTATTGTATTCAAGAAAAATCACATAGTTATTAATTTATCAAAATTGTGAGTCACCTTACCACTTTGTACAAGATTGTACTTTGCATCCTACAATTTTTTTCAAAACATATAGAATCATTTATTATAAGAGGGTATTTGATCGAACTTTTCAAGTCTCTTAAAAAAAATTATAAAATGTTTAGGAGATTGTGTCACTGATATTTGCACATTGATTCAAAAAAGTAATTTTATTTATAAATTAATTTTTACAATATTTGTATAGAAGTATAATTTTTTCATATATTTTATAATTTACAAATTTTAAAATACTTTTTTACTTCTTATACATTAGAAAAAAGTACAACACGTACCCTCACCGTCAAAAAAAATTAAGGTGGTTCGACAACGGCAATTCAGAGGCGGAGGCGGTGGCTGGTGGTTCGTAAAAAATCAAAATTAAAATATGTTTATTTTATATTAAGATTTAAAAGAACACTTTTTTGCAAATTATTAAAAATTTATAAGCTTTATTAATTGAATTTTTTTAAAAGTATCTATATATATTTTAATTTATATATGATATTTGAAATAGTTTATAATATCTACTCCAAAAGATATTGTAGTGTCTTTTGAGCACGCAGTTTAAAAAAATGTATAATAAATATATTTTTATGAATATTATATACATATATATATTATGAGAGTGAATTTTAATAAATAATTTTTATTTTAAGATATGTAAATTTTTTGTGTGACATAACAAAATAGAAAGTATGTAATATTTTTTTGGGACAGAGGCTTATAAAATTATAAGCTTTTGTCAAATGATCGCTGCTTTGGAAGCCATTCTCCTCTCTTTTTCCTAAGTAACTAATGTGTTTGGTGTAAAAATTTGAGAAAAAATTACCTGAAACTGTTACATATTCTTGGAATAAAGTTGTTTAATATAATTTGTTGATTAGAACTATGGTAGGACTTAGGAGTAGAAGAATTAATTTAATTTTTAAAAAAAAAATCAAGAACTAAGTTGGGTTTGACTTGTGCAAGAGAATTTTGGCATCCTAGTAAAAATTAGGCAACTCTAAATTGATGTGACACAAGGATCTCTAGGTTTTCTATTTTTTTCTTTTCGGTTGATTAAAATATATAGGGATACTAGGAATCTATTTTTCATAGTCCGTATTAAACATCACCCAACTAATTTTTCTTAGTATTCATAACAAGATTTCACATTATTTTGGCACGTGGGGTCTTGATCATACTCAGATATTGTTAGTATTTCATTATGTTTAATACTCCACCGACCCGTAGGAATTTGCACCATACGGGACGCCACATTTTTTAAGAAAATATATTTTATATATAAAGTAGTGACATATGAGTAAATATGTGTATAAGTTTGTGAGTGTTTACATAAATCAATATTTTCTTTTTTAGTAGTGTGCAAATTTATGTGGGACGTCCAATAAAGAAAAAATGCAAATTCCTATGAGACAGAAGGAGTAATACATAATTTAAATCAATTCATGTGTTGTATTCAAGGATGCATCAACAGATTAAAGTACATTGCATGTAATGCTATCAATTCAAAATTGGTCCAACATCTCCTAAAAATGTAGCAAATGATCCTGTCTGCTTCTAACGAAAGATGAATAAAATGTACAATATGGTACAAAATAACGCTGTAAGAATTTTTGCAATTAATGAGACTTCTTTTTGGCAAATTAATTAATTACTTCTCTTCAGCAGACATTTTTTTGACAATAAATCAATTTAAAAGAATCATTCACATATATACTTGATTTGATTGATGTGTGGTGGTAGACTCATAAATAGCAAACTAAAGAACAAATCTAGGGAGAGAAATGTGAGGGGATTAATGATGGTTTTTTTTTTTTAAACAATAATAATTTGAATGAGATTGTGTAATAGGAAAAATTATTAAAGCTTCATTTTTTTATTTTATTGAAGCTCTATTAATTATCAAAAGTACTACAAAAAGGAGATAATAAACAACCGTATTCCACAGACTGCGTTTACTTCACGAGTCAGAATAATATAAATATTAGTAATTCACAGTCGATAAGGTTCCTTCTAACACACAAAGAAGTATATCGATCATACCCACAGCTGCCGACGACATGTTCTTATACTTCAAATATTTGCTTGTTGAAATTGTTGCAAAAAACGGGTGTGACATAGAGAATTAAAGGTTCACTTAATTGTTCATTAATTGTCTTCCTCTGTTTGGACCTTTTGGAGATCCAGAAAATAAAGAGAATATTTTTGAAAACTACATATAACGTACTTTCCAAAGATATTCTATTTATTTATAACGGACCTCACAATATCTCGTAATATCTTTCGACATGTTACCTTAAACCACGTGCAAATATCTAAGCATATTTTTCGTGGATGGAGTTAGTATAATTTAAATAAAGGGCATGCATACCCCAAATAAAGGTGCAACAAGATCAAAGTGAAATAAACCATTGGGGAAGGAATATACGCTAATGCAGTATCCATCAACCAAACGAAATTAAAACCCGAGAAAAAGGAGTGGTAAAGTACAAAGAAATGAATCATATCACATAAAAATGCACGAGAACAAAGTGGTCAAACTGAAAAACTATGAAGTATAAAGGCTTTCGAGAACAATACTTTCGTCCCAATTTGAATTTTATATTTTGTTGGACACGTGTTTAAAAATAAAATTAATTTATTAACCTTTTAAATTAATGGATAAAGAATACTTTAAAAATAAGAGTAAGTCTCTTGTGCACCAGTTACACCGTGCAACTCAAGTTCATTTTTGAAAAGTTAAACAAAATACTACTGAAAAGTTACACAAATTATTACTAAAAAATTAAACCATTAAAGATACACTTTTCAGTAATAACATGTATAACTTTTCAATAGTATTTTGTTTAACTTTTTAGAAATAAACTTGAGTTGCACGGTGTAACTGGTGCATACAAGACTAAGCCTAAAAATAAATATTGTAAAAATATATAATTTCTTTTTTATGATCGAATGTTCTGAAAAAAAAAGTGAAATTTAAGTTGGGACATAGGAAGAAAAAAAGTGTGAAATATAAATTTGGAAATATTTATTATGCACTCCCTCTGTCCCACTATAAGTTTCTTATTTTTCTTTTTTGGATGTCCCATTATAAGTTTCTTATTCCATAAAAAGCAACAACACTATTTCATATATTAATAAACAAATACCACTTTTCACAACCCCCATTACTTTTTCACAACTTCCCACTACTTTTTCACAGCTTTTCATTACTTTATACAAAAGTCAATATGTGGTCCACCATATAATAATAAATAATACATTTTCTTAAACAAAACAACAAAAAAAAACAAAAAGTTTATAGAGGGACGGAGGGAGTATAAGACAAAGACAGAAGTTTTGACTCTTGTGCAGCTGGATAGTCCTCCTTGTTTCTACCTTGGGTACAATATATATATTCAGTATATATAGCGCATCAAATCTTTTGTTTTAAAACTTTACTGTCATCAATATAATACTAGTTTCTTTCTTTTGTCTAGGAATATTAGTTAACAACATAAATTTATATCGTCACAATACTATCATGTAAAAATGTTTGTTTAAAAAAAAAAGCTCTGCTTCTAAAGTAGAAAGATATTGCAGAAAGAAACTAAAAGAGGCTTCCATTTATATAATGAATTTATCATCAGAATGTACACTAAAAAAGAAATTGTTCCTTTGCACTCTTTCCTCTGTACCATTGGAAAAGAAGTAATGATCAAGAAAATGGGTACACCTGATTTCTATCTACCTGCATTTTGCTCTTCTGAAACTACATTTAAGTAGAACCCCTCATTGATGAACTCCAAATTCCGAGTCGAAGAATGATGAACATAACAAGATTTAGAAGAAGAAGACGATAGAGAATAGCAACATTTGCTTCTGAATTCTTTTCTTGGAAATGCTACATTCCTCTGTTGTGGGCCAGAGTGCGAGCACTTGCCTTTTAAATTATGCAATGCACATTTGCAGTCGCGATGATACGGCCTGCGCTCGATTTCCATGTCTTGCATCGATAAGCTTCCGTCGAACACATGCTGAAATATCATGTCGGCCGCCCCGCTGCCCATATCTTCTCTGTTGTTGTATTGTTTCTTAGGTGTTGTAATGTTGCTTCAAAAGTGTGTGTATGTGTAGTAAATTGAGAAAAAGGTAGTTGTAATTGTTGCATGTTTCTTGGAGGGTTTATATAGGGTGTGTGGTGGGACTGTCCTATGATTTGTTAAGATCAAGAGAAGTTGCATGCTATGAAGAACTTAGTTGCTTTGACATGTGTGTAGGGGAATTCTCAGCATCTTTTACTATGGAGTTTTGGATTATTAAAGGGGCCCCTATGCAATAATTAGCAATACAAAAGGGATGTGAGAGAGAATGAAAGCTTCACTTGATTATTGTCTTTCCTCTATTTGGACTTTTTGGAGATCAATCAATTTTTGTTAGTGTTATTTTATATGATCATTGTGATAAAAGCATTTCTTACAATACTAAGGATCTTGTTCATATCTTTGCCTTTAATTGTAGCTTCTTGTTCATAACAAGAAGCTTCAAGTACATTTGTTTTTACTTGTGGTTAGGGAAGAACAATTCAAGCTAATAATGAAGGGAATCTCATAAAATTAATGAAGATTTTTTTCCTATGTATTGACATGTTATTAGTCTAAAATAAGTTTATTTGAACAATAAAATTAATCCTAAAATTTTGCACAGATCGGATTGCCTATTCCAATTCATGTTGCATCTGCTATTCCACTCACCAGATGCTTGCCATGTGTTAAATATATTACACGGTATATATTAATATTTAACACATGTCAATCATCCGGTGAGTGGAATAGCAGATGCAACATGGATTGGAATAGGCAATCTCATCCGAATTTTGCATCCTATGCTCGGAATTAAAATCTTTGCCAACAATATTTTGTACCTTATTTTTTCTTTTTTAAAAAAAATTAGAACTTGCAACTACTACACACAAAAAAAAAAAAAAAAAAAAAAGCAAGACAAACTTCATTCTCGTGTAATAGTCAGCAAACTATGCGAGTGGTTAACCACATTAAGAAATGGGTAATATTTTGTATGGAAATTATTTATGGTAAACCTATTATAAATCAAGTTTAAAGTATTAAATAGGAATATCGTTTTGGTACGGATCCGTCCTGTCACACCCATGGACATGGCTAAAGTCACCACAATCGCACTGAGCATCAATCACACATTCAAATCCGTTGACTCTAAGCGGCCACCTGTCCTAGATGAGTACTAGGACTATATGGCTTGAGACACATCGATTGTATACTTTAACATTAGAGATTATAGTTTTATAAGCCCAATAAATTGACACCAATTTGATTTTGGTCCCAATCAATTGTTCATTTTGATTTTGGTCCTATAAATTTAAAAATATTTTGAAATTGGTCCTATTACATGTAATAGCAGGTTGCACAACCGGTCAGTGATTATATAGTTCTTTGTTTGACTTTTCATTACAAGTTGCATTGATGCTTGAATCTTAATGTCGGAGGGGCAATATTTATTTAAATAATTTCTTATAATTATTTTTTAAGAATTCAAATTATCAAAAATTGTTAAAAAAATTTAGAATATTTTCAAATTATATCAGGTTCTAAAAGTTAAACCGGCAACATGTGCTTTGTTAATAATACTATATAAATAAAATAATCTCAATATTAATCAATAATTATTTTTAAAAATTTACTATTTATATTTAAAACTTTGAAATTTATAAAAAATACTAAACAAAGAGAATATATTACTCCTTCCGGGCAATAATTTTATTCTTAACGAAATGGACGTGACTCTAAAAAAAATATATATAATAAAAAATGTAAAATTCATTTATAAATAAAATAATTAGTTTTGGAGATAACAATAAAATAATATTTTTTTATAAAGTAAATGAGAATAGATTTTTTTAAAAATATAAATACGGATTGGTTATAATTGTAAAAATCAGATTTGTTTACATTTGAAAAATTATGATTTAATTCATAAATAACTAAAAACTCATGTGGGTACGTCTTTCTTTGATGACACATTAGTTAGTGCTTGGTTTAGAATTTTTTTTAATCGGAAGAAGAATTTTTTTAATTGAAAATATATAGTAATTATAATATGGTTAAGGAGATTAAAAATATATATAATATTATTTTTCTAAATAAGATAATATATAATTATTATATTTTATTACTCTCTTTTCATCTTATAATCCTCCTCCTCAACTAAATAAATAATAAAATATATTAAGTTAATTCTTTGCTTATTTATTTATTTATTTATTTTTAGTATTATTTATTAATCAAGAATTATTTCTAAAAATTTATTTATTTTTAGTATTATTTATTAAGTTAATTCTTTTATTATTTATTTGTTAACTTAATTTATATTATTTAATAAATAAGTTCTTTTATTATTTATTAAGTTAATTTATAAAAAATGCTAAATAAATAAATTTAATAACTTAATTAAAAAATGTTAAACAAATAAATAATAAAAGAATTAAACTTAATAAAAAATCAAATAAATTAAAAAATGTTAAACAAACAAACCAATAAATAATAAAATATATAAGTTAATTCTTTTATTATTTATTTGTTTAACATTTTTTAATTTATTTGATTTTTTAAATCAACTAAATATTTTTCTATAGCTTATTTGTATTATATTTTTTATTTGAAATTAGTATTTTTTATAAATTTCAAAATTTTAAATATAAATAGTAAATTTCTAGAAATAATTCTTGATTAATATTGAGATTATTTTATTTATATATTATCAAGGTTGTAGAAGTCGAAAATCGGAAATCGGGCGTTTTTGGCCCGCCTAGCGCTTAGGCCGCCTACTTTCTTTTTCTTTTTTTTTAATTAATAAATTTATACGTAACATAACCTGGACTAATAAAAAATTAGAAAGTTGGGCCAAAATTTCATGGCCCATTAAACCTATATTTAAACCTAAAATTTTAGAAACATTAAAATTTCAGAAACCCACTTATCCACATTGTACCGTCTATTATACTCTTGTAGTCTTGTTCTCTTCCTCCAGGGATTTTCAGCGGCCAGGCATCGCTGCCTCCTCCACCTCAAGCGCTGCCTCCTCCCACGCCTGTGTGCCAACCTCGCCTCCGTGCTGCCACACGCGACGCACCCCCTGCCGTCCACGGCCACGCCGCCTCCTCCACCTTAACCGCCGCCTTCTCCCACGCCGCCTCCTCCACCTTAACCGCCGCTTCCTCCCACGTCGCCTCCTCCCACGCCTGTGACTGTGAGCTACATAAGACCGCCTCGCCTCCGCGCTGCCACACGCGACGCATCCCCTGCCATCCACGGCCACACCGCCTCCTCCCACGCCTCGCCCGCCTAGGGCCACCTAGGCGGCGTCTAGGCGGTTTTCCGCCTTTATGACCGTTTTCCCAAAAATCGGGTGGGGGCGAAGCCGCCTAGCACCTAGGCGCCACCTAGCCCGATTTTTGCATCCATGTATATTATTATTAACAAAGCACATGTTGTCGGGTTAACTGTTAAACCCTGATCTAATTTGAAAATATTTTGATTTTTTTTAACAATTTTTTATATTTTGATTTTTTTTAAATAAATATTGCCCCTCAGATATTAAGACTTAATCATCAATGCCACTTGTAATAAAAAATCAAACAAATAACTATATAATCATTGACCGATTATGCAACCTACTATCACAGGTAATAGGACCAATTTCAAAATATTTTTAAATTTATAGGACCAAAATCAAAATGAGCAATTGATTGGGACCAAAATCAAATTGGTGTCAAGTTATTGGGCTTATAAAACTATAATCCCTTAACATTATCGTGTGAATAGAAGGACTGTTACAAAGCCCAGACTATTTTCGTAAGATAGGGGGATAGAGTAGGGCTATGTGCCTACTATCCTAACTTTGGGAAGATAGAGAAGACTCAAGTAATTTAGAACATTAGAAGTGGAAAAGGAAAATGTTTTATTGATAGGGGATTGAAATTTTTTTTTTTTACTTGGATTACAATTGAATGTCCTTCCTCTATTTATACTATATTCGGAGTTTGTGTAGTCTTCTCCCTTAGCTTTTAAGCTTCAAACACGTATCCTTTGATGTTAAAGAGTGATTGCACGAATTGTTTTCACACAATTAATTCACTTAGCCTACAAGTGTATAGGATCTTTGTAGTACGTAATCTTGATCAAGTAATAAAATTATATCGAACTCAAGCGAGTGCTACTAGACCTATGAAAGCGATAAATATTTTTGGGTTTTTGAGATTAAGAAAAATAAAATCAATCAACTAAACTAAACTACCAAATTAAACCAACTAAGACGAAGTGAGGATTGAAGTGTTTCAGGTGTTTTCAACTATGTGATCCTTGAACCTAATTTAATCTATGTCGATCTTTTGTTTCATTGGCTTCTTAGGTTAAGTCTAAACCTCATCGAATTAACATACTCTCGTTCAATTAACTCAATGCGCGATTACAAGTGTTCTAAAGTCCTTAGCCTCTCTCGACGATCTAAGTACTTAACAAAAGCATTTAATCTCTCATATCCCTCAATGAATGCACTCACCTACACTAGCTCAACTCTCGCCTTTTGCTAATGAAGTCTAATACACCATCTAATAGATACAATTAATTAATATTCAATAAACTCATCATCAAAGATCCCAATCAACCAATTTCCACAAAATCACAACACAAACCTCATTAGATATAATTAAATCTAAGACATATTGTATACATGCATCGAAAATCAACTCATCAAGTGATCAAACTAGGATAAATCCTCACCTAATTGATTAACTCTCGTTACATCAACCTAGTGCCTAATTGTGAGTGTTCTCAAAGACCTATCCCGTCTCGGTGTAATAGACGTCTCAACAATAACATTTAACAAATGATTCAACTCAATTAAGCACTCAATCGAACAAGCTCAACTCTCGCTTTTTGCTCAGTCAATCAAAATGCATAAACGACGAAGAACAATTAATTAAAACTCAAGTAAACCACCAATTAAGAGTTCAATCACCAAACAAATTAAAATTCAAGCACATACACAATAGAATAGTCAATTCTCACATAATATCCAACACTCTGAACACAAGAAATGTAGCTCATTATAAAAATAAGTAAACCCATAACAAAGAGATAGCAACAAATCATAAACATAGAAAATAAACCTCTAAAAACAAAATAAAAGAATAATATCACTTCTCAATGAAGTTCCTAACACTTGATTCTTGCTAAAGAAATTAAAATCCCACTAAAATCTATCTAGAATTTGCAAGAATAATCTGATCACTCCTTTTACAATCTGCTAAGCTGCTTCTTTTTATACATTTATCCAAGAAAATGGGCTTCAAAGCCCAATTTAATTTTCCTAACTTTTGACTTCGCAAGGTCGTGTGAATTAAATGCGGAACTGTGCGAAGGTATGGCACGGGCTCTTCAATTTCATGCGGGACCGTGCGAATTACTTGCGTGATCGTGCAAATTACGTGCGGAACCGTGCGAATTACTTCGGCTTGCTTCGCACAGGCCAGCAAAATCACACGGGCCAAAGAGTAAAGTTAGCATGGGCGAAGAGTTCTGAGAAGCACAGTTCGTAAAAACTTACTTTTACCTCAGCAACTCTTGAATTGATGAGCGATTTTTCAATTCCCCTTGTCTTCGAACAACTCACAGGTGGGTGAGCAATCTTCATGGCTTCTTCTTTTCAGGCGAGGGTGCTTTAACAGCAGTGGGTAGGTGATGTTGCTGCTCCAGTTTCCGGGCGTAGAGCAACAGAGACGGTGGCGATGAGCGCGATTCCGGCGAGATGATTTGAGTGTTGGACGGCTGGGTTTCTCTTCAACTCTGACGTGAATTTTTGCAGGTTCCGGCGTGTAGATGAGAGACGAGGCTTTGAGAGGCTGCTCCTCTCTCTGGCGACAGTTGGGCTGTGCGAACAGGGGAGGCTTCATCCGTCGTCTTCTCCTGTAAGCTGAACAAACAGGGGCGGTTGTAGGCGGTCGGAATGTTGAGAGTGAAAAACAGGACAACTGGTTCGAGCTCCGCTACAAGCGGCTATGTGCGGCGGTTGAGAGGCATTTTCAGGCAACAAGCTTCGAGCATTTCCTGCGACTTTGGCTTTCAGAACAGGCAACATCTTTGATTTTCAGGGTCAATTGATTGAGCAGGAGTGTGGTCTGGAACAAATCAATGGAATACAGCTGCTATTAATTTGAGGAAATTATAATGTGCCACAATATAAAATGCATTAGAAATGGACATCAATGAATGGGCTGCCAGCTTTGGGCCATCAAGAATTCAATTGGGCATGTTAATTAATTAGTTTGGGCCAAATAATAACTCAACACTTTAATCCATTAATTCAATTTATTTTTTAAATAAAGTGCACCACAAAAAAAAATTCTACAATTTAGCACAATTAATCAATTTTAGTATTAAAATGCACAAAATCAAATCAAAATTAGCAATAAAAGCACAAGAATTTCGAGCAAATTTCACACTAATCAAAGAGTCATCTTCCCTTAGCTCTTCAGCCTCCTCCACGTATCATTGAAGTTGGAGAGTCATGTTTTGGAGTTTCACCACGTGTCAATGGTCTTAGGACTTTCTCACCCGAATTCCTCCACTTCTTTATGCCTAATAAGGCCAAAATAGCCTTAATGGGCACCCATGTGACTCCTTTAACTTTAGGACAATCTTGATGACGTCATTACTGACCTCTTTAGTCAAGAGGATAGTAATTCAACCCACCAAGAAGCTTATTCTAGGATATAATAAACAAGTGTCTACTAATTAGACACGTCCTATAACATATATTACAATGGTGACCCTGATCACTTTAGGCACACTTCAAGCACGCATTTATTACAACTATATCATATATTTTACACATAAGTCTCATTTACTTCTAAGTTGTGTCTAGAATCCTAAACTTAGTCGGACCATGCTCATCATCATTTTCAACACCGGAATCTTCTTGTTTGGTGTGATTGGTACTGACTTTATCTTCATTGAAGATGATTAGAGATGTATGCACCAGCGGATCCGTTGATTCCTTGACATTGTTAGCTGTGCATATTTGAATGGATAACTCATGCATTTCAGGGCTCTTATCTTTCAGCGGTCCACTTATTGTCTTCCATTTGTAGTAAAATGGTAAAGACAATGGTTTCCCTTGCATGATATCTGAGTAGGGTCTGTGACAAAGGATGACGACATATGGATCTGAGAGGTTTTCAGCTTCACAATACTCTCGTTGAAGAAAACTTATCCATTCTTCTGGGGTTGAATACCAAGAAAGATATACCCATTGAAGAGTAGTATCATTCTCAGTATTAATGAAGAAACTGATCATTCCTTCAATGGCTAATTCCATAGCATGAAAACATAGCATAAAGAGACACTAGAAATACTATAGACTGTCTTCAGTGAGTGCAATATTATGATGAACTGATGAGATGACCTTAAAAGGCTTCTGAAAGTTGAAGTAGGCTTCCTCATAAGAAAGATGGTTCACCGAGATATATCTGGAGAGATACATGAACATGTTTTAAATGGCGAATTGGCGTATCTCTTTGATTGTTGAGAAAGATCTGGCAGATGGTGGAAAATCGTACTTAATTAGAAAATAAAGAGAAAATTAAAAAAAATTAGAAAATCCAAATATTTAAATTGTCATTTATTGAATATTATTTTGTTTAAATACAGTAATAGTATATAACACAATATCATTTAAAATAAAATTTTAAAGATAACAATTACTCAATTATTCTTAAATTTAACAGAACGCTAGATATAAAAATAATTCACATGAAATACATAATACATACACACATTTTTTTTAATAAAATATAATGTAATATATTTTATTATGCTATGAAAATAATAAACCAATACTAAGTATTTTTAAAATAATAAACTGATACATTTATGCAAACAAAAACACAGTAAATTCATTTACATTATAATATAATTGAAAAGGTAAAAAAAATTAAAAAATACACAAAAAATAAAATTACCTGGAAAACGGAGTATTTTTCTTCTCTGGTATAAAATATCATCTGACATAAACTTCCAACATCTATTCCATATGTCACAAGGACTGTTTAAAGATCCAGACGTGATCAAAGTGACAAACAAAGACCTCATTGAAGATACT
>JAPKLY010000042.1:1705971-1761688 GCA_026898435.1 Prunella vulgaris
TGTTTTTACTTTTATGCTTTACGCTTTCCTCTCAAAATTACAACAATGTGTACATTATGACTATTCCATATATCTCATACGTACCGTATCTGGAAATTGAGGCTAGTGTCAAATATGATTTTTGTAAAATAATTTATGTTACTCACTTTAGATGTTAGTGAATCGTAGAATACTTAGTTTTTCAGTATACAACGATTTAAAACAACGATATAACACTATATCTTGTTTGAAGCGAACTGAGAAATTATTTGATTATCATTGAAGTAAGAACAAAATTGAAGCACAATTATAGCTCAAGAATGTAGTCATTGCCGAAAAATTCTATGTATTTTTCCACTCAAAATTACTTTATTTTTATGTATATTTGTCATGTGTGTTATTCATTTCACAATTTAAATGCTACTAATAGCATTTAAAAATGACCATTGGAATGTAGTCAATAAAGGGCCATAAATGGCCTTAGACTGTACCGAAAAACGTCACAGTAATTCCCATTAATTCAGGATTTCAAATTTTAAAACATGTTGTAAATGTAGCTGTAGACTTTAAATTCTTCAACTGACCTAAGGACTCAACAATCTTGCAGGCTTAGACTCAATTAACTTTCGTGTATGCAGATTGCGCTCGCACATAAATTCGAGTTACGTAAGTCAAATTTAGCCATGATTTGCACCCCTCTACGCGCACGTGTAGAATTTTTCCCTTCATTTCTCATTTGTTACAATAAATTTGAAAATTCAATTTCTATTCACCCAAAATTGAAATTGGGCGAACAATATAGCGAATTGATACTTTTTCGAAAAACACATTTTCCAACAAATTACAAAAAATGAATCACACCTAAACATCATCTCCAAAATGATCATACATCAAACTGCACAAGAACAAAGTGGTCAAACTGAAAAACTATGAAGAATAAAGGCTTTCAAGAACAATACTCCCGTCTCAATTTGAATTTCATTTTTTGTTAGTACGTGTTTAAAAATAAATCTACTCTGCTTCTAAAGTAGAAAGATACTGCACAAAATGGTATTACCAAACAACAATGCATGATTTTCTGCAGCGTCCGAAATCCAAAAGAAACTTCCATTTATATAATGAATGTATCATCAGAATGTACACTAAAAAACAAATTGTTCCTTTGCACTCTTTCCTCTGTACCATTGGAAAAGAAGCAAAGATTAAGAAAAGGGATACACCTGATTTCTATCTACCTGCATTTTGCTCTTCTGAAACTACATTTAAGTAGAACCCCACATTGATGAACTCCGAATTCCGAGTCGAAGAATGATGAACATAACAAGATTTAGAAGAAGATGATGATAGAGAATAGCAACATTTGCTTTTGATTTCTTTTCTTGGAAATGCTACATTCCTCTGTTGTGGGCCAGAGTGCGAGCACTTGCCTTTTAAATTATGCAATGCACATTTGCAGTCGCGATGATACGGCCTGCGCTCGATTTCCATGTCTTGCATCGATAAGCTTCCGTCGAACACATGCTGAAACATCATGTCCGCCGCCCCGCTGCCCATATCTTCTCTGTTGTTGTATTGTTTCTTAGGTGTTATAATGTTGCTTCAAAAGTGTGTGTAGTAATTTGAGAAAGAGGTAGTTGTGATTGTTGCATGTTTCTTGGAGGGGTTATACAGGGTGTGTGGTGGGACTGTCCTATGATTTGTTAAGAACAAGAGAAGTTGCTCTAAAGAAACTCCAAGAACTTAGTTGCTTTGACATGTGTGTAGGGGAATTCTTAGCATCTTTTACTATGGAGTTTTGGATTATTAAAGAGTCCCCTGTGCATTAATTAGCACTTTCTCCTATAATTTTTTCATTTTTTTATTTTAATCTCATAATTATTTATTTTTTCAGTTTAATCCCTTAAGAATTTAAATTTAATCAAATCAATCTCAATTCCCAAATGGCAGAAATTGCATTAAAAAACTTCGTTTGGCTCACATGTCAGTTATTCGACCATTTGGGGACTTATTGGATATACTTGAATTATTATGGGACTAAATTTAAAAGATAAATAATTATGAGATCAAAATAAAAAATTATAAAATTGTGGGATGAAAATGATATCAATTATGGGTTATGTGTCCTGTTTTTTAGACGTGACATGTTGACTCAGTAAATTAAATTTAAATTTTCCCAATAAATCCAATCGCCATCTCATTCACCTTCGAATCGCAACAACAATTTGAGTGAAAATAGAGCTACATAGATCAATAATTTGCAGATTGTTGTTGCGGAGAAGGAAGACTCGAGAAGCAAGCTCTAGCGCAGAAGTGGAGTTTGACCAAAGATTGGCATATGAAGGTGGATGGTTGTGACAAGTGAATACGGTTGTCGACACTCTACACATATGAGTGTCATTTCTCTTTTTAATTTCAAGTTATAGGTTTTAGGTTTTAATTTTATATTTTAAGTTTTCCTTTAATTGAAAAATTATTATTTGAAAATTAAATTAAATTTATTGATAGAACTTACTGAATCAGTGTGTCACATGTGTAAAATGGTAGAAAAATAAGTAATTTATTCACAGTATGAGACTAAATTGAAAAAGTAAATAATACGGGACCAAAATAAAAAAGTAAAAATGTTATGGGACGAAAATGATATTAATGGTTAACCATATTCCCCCGGAAAATTGTAACGTGGCCGGTACATGAATAATTCGACGTTGTTTAATGCAATTTTCGGCCATTTGAGAAACTGATTTGGGTAAATTTAATTTGTTATGCATGGAACTAAATTTAAAAAATAAATAATTATGAGATTAAAATAAAAGGTGAAAAAATTATGAGACGAAAAAATTATATAGGGTGTGGTAGGAATGTCCTATGATTTGCTAAGGTGCTATGAAAGAAACCCCAGGAACTAAGTTGCTTTGACATGTGTGTATGTAGGGGTGACATACCGTATCATACCGTACCGTACCGCCCATATCGTATCAAAATTTTCGGTATGCAAAAAATGTATTTTTGCATACCGATACCGTACCAAATTTTTCGATATACCAAATATACATACCGCATACCGTACCGTATCGATATTTCGATATATACCGAAATACCGACTATGTCGGTATACCATCAATACCGATATATACCGCCGTACCGGTCCATACCGAAATAATTAAAATATAATTTTAATTAAATAAAAATAAATTTAATATTAAATTACCAAAATTGTATACCGGTATACCGGTTTATACTAAAAATATTATGATATTTCGGTATATACCGGTATATCGAAAATTTTAAAATTCCATACCGATATCGTACCAAAAATTTCGGTATGGTATCATACCGTACCGAAATTTTTGATTGACCAAAATTTTGAATAAATTCAGTATTTTTCGATATGGTAAGTAGGGTATATCGGTATTTTCGGTAATTGTTCCATTCTATAGTTTTGGATTCCTAAGTGGGCCCCTATGCAATAATTAGCAATACAAAAGGGGTATGAGAGAGGATGAAAACTTCACTTGATTATTGTCTTTTCTCTATCTGAACCTTTTAGAGATCAATCAATTTTTGTTAGTATTCTTTAATATGATCATTGTGATAAAAGCATTTCTTACAATACTAAGGATCTTGTCCATAACTTGTCTTTAAGTGTAGCTTCTTGTTATGAACAAGAAGCTTCAAGTACATTTGTTTTTACTTGTGGTTAGGAAAGAACAATTAATTAAGCTACTAATGAAGGGAATCTCATAGTATTAATGAAGTTTTTTTCCTATGTATTGACTTGTTATTAGGCTAAAACAAGGTTATTTGAACAATAAAATTAATCATAAATTTTGCATCCTACGAATTAAAAAAATTTCCAACGATATTTTGTATCTTATTTAGGAAGATGAATATAAGATGAGATGAGGGTAATCAAACGAGTGTGATGATTACTTTATTTAACAGAAAAAATAATATTGTGTAATTCATTTGTTCTCATTACTTACTATAATTATTATATATATATATATATATATATCCATTCCCATTGTACGTAAAATTTTCATACCAAGAGCTCCCTAAACTTAACATAAAATATATTGCATTTCAAGTTTCACACCCCAGCAATGCATAAAGCTGTTTACCTCATTCTAGAATAAAATAATAAATATTTTTTAATGAAATAAAATACTCTTAAGTAAAATAACTAATATCCTTAAAAACTATTATCTGAATAGTATAAGCAACTAATATTTTTTAATGGCCGGAATAAGTGATACTCTTCAAATAAGTTTCATGATGAAACTTGCTTACACATAACTTTGACATAATTAACTACAGTGAGGGGCATCTATTTGTTAGCTGGGGCTCCATTGTTGGTCAAAGTGAAAATCTATGAAGAACAAAGCTTTAATTGAGCAACGATTTTGTGTATAAGACAAAATTATCATGTTGGTTCCATTTGTACACTTCAAATAAGAAGATATGCCTAAAATGCAATTTCATGTCATTTTATGTACCAAATGTAAATAAAAGACAATCAACATAATCAAATAGTGGGATGTGTAACAGACTATTCAATATGATACTACTAAATAAAAATGCAGGCATTAATTTCTGCAGTGAGATCAATCAAATATAAAAGTGACTTCATTAATTCATAAGTTAAAGGAATTGTTGCTCAACACTCTATCTCTGTGCTAAAGTATGGTTAAAGATGAACTAAAAATTTGTGAAAAAAATGATGAAATTTGATTCCTAATTCTGCTCTTCTGAAGCTAAATTCAAGTTGAAGACTTCATTGATGAACTCCAATGAAGAATGATGAACATAACAAGACAATTTAGAAGAAGAAGAAGAAGATGATGATGATAGAGAATAGCAACATTTGCTTCTAATTTCTTTTCTTGGAAATACTACATTCCTCTGTTGTAAACCAGAATGTGAGCACTTGCCCTTTAAACTATGCAATGCACATTTGCAGCCGCGATTATACGGCCTGCGCTCGATGTCCATGTCGCGCATTGATAAGCTTCCGTCGAACACGTGGTGGAAAATCGTGTCCGATGCTCCGCTGCCCATATATAATTTTCTTTGTTCTTATATTGTCTCCTACTTGTGTAATGTTGTTTTGAAAGAGTATGTGTGGTGCAGTAATTTAAGAAAGATGAGATTGTAATTTGGTGCATGTTTGATTGAGGGTTTATTTAGAGTAAGGGATTATACAAACTATGTTTGGTGTTTGGTGTTTGGTGTTTGGTGTTTGGTAGGACTATCCTAGAATTTTGTTCTGAGAGTTCCTCCATAAAGATGGAGAGAAGTTGGCTTTCAGGATTAAGGGCATGTTTTCAATCACTACTAAACATTGATAAATACTTATTTTTTTAAAAAATTGAGTCATATTAATTTTTTAAAAAAATGCTTCTACACTTTTAGTAGAAATTGAAAACAGACACTAAGTATGTTGGACATGTTTGAGACTCTCAGAATCTTTTACTATAGGATTTTGGGTGCCCCTAAAAGACAAAAAGGGGAGTGAGAGCATGAAAGGTTCACTTGGTTGTTGTCTTCATCTGTTTGAATCATTTGAAGAATCTAGTTTCCATAATCCCTCCATCCCATTTTGCAAATTTTAATGTGATGATTATTTATTAATATTTGTAATGATAGAATTGTTTTTTAGTGGATTGCGATAAATAAAAGTTGGTTGTTTAATGACAAAATAACATAGGGGAGATATGAATTTGTACAAGAAATCTTTTTAATCTTTATTGATTCACGTAAAATATCGGTAAATAAAAAGGGTTAATTCTTATAATTAAAAAACACAACTTTTTAAAAAGTTTCAACCTGATACATATTTTTCATCTCCGACCAATAATTGATATTGTGTCTCGCCGGAGTGAGTAAAAGTTTTTCATGTTGGCGTGCATGCATAAAATTTAGAAATTCAGACCTCCAGTATTGAGATTTTTCAGAACTTGGTACGATTTTGAACAATTTTTCTAGGGTATTTGTGTATTTTTTCAAGTGTTTTGTGAATTTGATATTGAACGCTACAAACATATAAGAACATTTTTTCCATTTACAATTAGAAAATATTTTTAAATATAAAGTATTGTTATTATATATATATATATATATATGTATGAATATGATATATGGTGTGCAAATTTAAAAAATAAAAATATAATTAAATGTGTGTACGCCAGTGTGATAAACTTTCACACACTCCGTTGAGATACGTTATTGGTTATCGGCCGAAAATAAAAAAATGTATCGAGTTGAATTTTTTTAAAAGGTCAAACTTTTCCATAATAATCGTAAAGTTAGGGATTAGATTGAAAGTTGAGTAAAAGATATTACATTTTTATAGGATTAACCCAATGAAAAAATAAGAGAGAGAATAGAATTCTTAATTCATATTCAACTCATCTGTAACCTTTTAGAAAACTCAATTTATAATAAGAACAATCTTAATGAATAGAAAAGCGTAAATAAATTCTAGATAATGCTTAAATCAAATCAAATCAAATCTATTTAATAAAAATATATAAATTTAAATTATTTAATATAACATAAAAATCTAACATAATTTTCATCAATATCTCCATCATGCTCCACTTACTAAAAACGATTCTCCTCCCGAATCATGTTGATAAAGGTGCGTAAAAGAGTTGGAATGATGCAGGCGGAAGTGCAAACCACGAAATAAAGAGATATTAATACTCTTAAACTTTAATTCATTATCAAAATCAACTCCCCCACAATAATATCTGAGACTCCTATATATAATAAAACTAGATTAGGGTTTCAGTCATTGAATCCCTTAAAGCTCATCCCAATAACAATTAAATAATACTTAAATAAAGGCCTAAATTTTACGATGTATAAATAACAATATTAATTAACTAAATACATTTAACCTTTATCTCCATCTGCATCTCCATCATTCACTCCCGCATCGAAAGATTCGTCCTCGAATCTGTAGGAGTCGTCATCTTGAATATGATAATAGAGTCAACCGCACTCTCATCCCTAGGAAAAACAAAATTAATTAACACTAAATGACATTTGACTTGAAAAAAATTCGCAGTACTAAAAACTTGACCCAATATCTTAAAACGATACGTAAATTTAAATTTTGTAGAAAAATCAAAATAATATTAATTTAAATTCTCAAATTCAAACAACCCATCCCTTGCTTTTGTAATCGGCCAACTAACACAATTATAGGCAATAGGCCCATGTAAATCACAAGGCGGACCAGGGGGCGCTTGTTTCA
The DNA here is from genome assembly GCA_026898435.1 of Prunella vulgaris. Classification (NCBI taxonomy): domain Eukaryota; kingdom Viridiplantae; phylum Streptophyta; class Magnoliopsida; order Lamiales; family Lamiaceae; genus Prunella; species Prunella vulgaris. The sequence continues at coordinate 1,713,212 of JAPKLY010000042.1, forward strand.
AATTCTTCAATGGTAATGGGAATGAAATTTCATTTTCCTTTTTTGCTCTACATATGTTGAATGTGTGTTTGTATTTATGGTGGTTATATCAATAGTGTTGTGCTCCAATTTTGGAAAAAGTGGACAAAAAATAAAGATGTTGGTTGTGATATTGGGGATTGATTGAGGAGGATGATTACAAGGTGAAGATGGGGTAATCAAATGGGGGTGTTGATTACCTTATTTAGGAGGAAAAACAATGTTATGTATCTCATTTGTTCTAATTTGCTACTATAATTACTATAATTATATCTCATTTTCCATTACCATTGAAGGATTTCCATACCAAGCGCTCCTAAGTCAGCCACAAGGGTAATAGGCCCAAACGAAGCAAACCCTGCACTGCCTCCAGCATCGGTATTTGGTAACATCTAAATTTCCTACCTTTATACAATTTTCAAAAGAGAAATTATGCCAAATCTTGATATAAAGTTCCACATTTTTCATTTCTTCATTGAAATATTATGTTGTCAACAAATTTGTCATCATCTTTAAATGCGCATAAAATATGCATCAACTTTTAGTATTCCATTTTACTCCTACTTCTTTTATGCCCAGATGCAAGGCAACTGTAGTTAACAATCAAAAAAACAAATCAAAGACTTTGTATTTATAAAGGGTAAACATGTTTAAAAAGATTTTTTTTTTAAAAAAAGTAAAATGTATGATTGATCGTGAAATATATACAAAATTGAACAATATGGCACAAAAAAGCAACCATGTTAAATTCAAGAAATTCAAAAATAAATGATTTTAATCTATGAATTTCGCACTTCAATTTAAATTACAATCAAACTAACTATTTAAAATTGATCTATTTAGAATTTCATTCAAACATAAGAATTCAAAAGAGAAAAAAGGATTTAAAAAACCTAAGGTAGCATAACCAATATCATATTCATATGAAATAAATCGAAATTGATACCATATTAGAGTAATTGGAAGAATCGACTAAATTGATTGATGAAGAAGTAGAGAGAAATCTTTACGAACTTGAAATTGATTATTGAATGAATACAAGTATCACGTTTGATGTTCCTATATATACTATAAGGTATCGGTAGAATATACTAACAAAATAATTAACTTCTAACTAACTACTTTACAATCTTTTATCTGGATACAAGTGGAGTGAATTTAAATTGTGAATTTAAAATCCATAGAACTAAATTACTGCATCCAAACACAACCTCAACAGATTTTTTGCAGTGTATATAAAAATAAATGAGACTTCCATTTATAGATGAATCCCTAGAATACACACTAAAATAATTTTTCTTCTCAATTTACTTCATATATCTCTGCATATGGATCGATAAGCTTCCATCGAACACATGCCAAAACATCATGTCCGCTGTTGTGTTCTTGTGTTGTTTCGTAGGTGTGTAATGTTGCTTCAAAAGTGTGTTTGTGTGAGTAGTAATTTGAGAAAGAGGTAGTAGGTAATTGTTGCATGTTTTCGTAATTACAACTATGATGGTGTTTGGTAGGACTATCCTTGAATTTGTTGGAGTGTTTCAAGAAATTCCAAGAACTAAGTTGCTTTGACATGTATGTAATGTAAGAGAACACTTGGCACATTTTACTATGGAAATTTGTATCCTAGAAAAAGGCCCCCCAAAAGACATTAGCAAGGCAAAGTGGGTGTGAGAGAATGAAAGGTTCACTTGATTGTTGTTCCTTTATTTGGACCTTTTGGACATCAATCTATTTTTCTTTGTATTAGATTCCATGTTCTTTGTGATTAAAGTATTTCTTATAATACTATGGATCTTGTTCATATTTTGTCTTTATCTGATGCTTACTTGTGGGAATATATAGTAGTTTACTTGCACAAAGGAATAAAACAAAGCAAAATCAAGCTAGAATCTCATAGTACTAATAAAGTTTTTCCCTATGTGTTAACCTTTTATTACTCTATACCAAGTTACTAAGAATCTTGTGAGTTAGAACATCATAAAAAGTTTTGCAACGTATGCTTGGAATTAGAATCTTTGTCAACAAAAATGTATCTTAAAATATATTACGTTCGTGGGTAGTATTTCTGTGAAATTTGTTAATAGTATGAAATTTATATCACAAAATTTACTTACTGATACCATAAGATGTATTTATTGATATTATTGCACTTACTACTACAACAATATAAAATGTGTATTGGTATCATAGGATACAACTAATAACATTAGTAAGTACATCTTGTGTTATAGATTACATACTATGAAACTTGTTCATAGACGTTTTTGTGTATGTTTGTCCCACAATAAACTTTTTATTTTACTATTTTGATATGTTTTACTTTAAACTTCTTTTCCTTTTATGCAACTACCTTTTATTTTTTAATTTTCTCGTTTCCATTATTTTTGCATTTGATACTATTTTTTTCTATCCAATCACAAAAAAATAATCTTTTTAACATGAGCATTATTTCGTATAAAAGTTTATTTTAGAGGCATTACCAAATCAGGATTTTTAAAGTTGCAGATAATTTGGAGGACTATTTAAAAAGTGACACAACCCTAAAATTGAATGCCCCAAAAAAATTTGAAACTATTTACAGTATTTTACTTTATTCGAATTGTGATTCAATCCGAATTATTTATTTATTGAAAATTTGAGTTGGATCAAATTGTTACACACGAATCCTATTTTCGTGTGTATGCTTCAAGCCCAATTTCTGGTGGCGCATTCCCCCACACAAGCACCCGCATACTTCTTTCATAGCTTTCAACTGAACGGTAGACCTTGCTTTTTTCAATAAGAAAATGTGGGAGTAGAAGTTTACACACATAATATCCACTTAAATATTAAATATTCACAATTTAATAAATATTAATCCATCCAAGTCACAAAATCATATTCAAAATGACAATAAAAATCATCAAATTCACCATATGTATTATCATATATATTATTATTAAAATAATAAAATAAGTCAAAAAAAATTATAGGGGAACCACATATAACACCACATTTATAAACTAGATTAAAGGCAAGACCATTACAACGAGGAACAGATTAGTAAGTTAAATAAAGTGGATAAATGGAGCAGGCTATGCATTACCCCTATTGGAAAAGGCGTGGTAGGGCCGTAGGGGGCGTCCTTTCAAATGCAGACTACCTGCGGCTGCAAATTTCAAATTCATCCTCACCCCTTCTCTCTCTCAAAGAAATCGAAAATCACCCAATTCCCAGCCCTAGGCGGCGACATCCCCCTTCCACCACCCTTCCTTCGGCACCGCCTGCACCATGAGAAGCCCGTCCCCACGCCTACACACACCATGAGCGCCGTAGATCGTGCCTCCAGATCAAGCGGCGCCGCGTCATACATCGGAGCACACGAGAAAACACCACCGCGTCGGAGATCGGAACACAACACGGGGAAGACATCAGTCCAAATTTGGTTTTCTGGAGGCTGTTCTCAGATTTCTCAAAAATCTCAGAATTTCTCAGATTTTGGGTTCTGATTTTTTTTCGACCTGTAAGCAACAAACCGAGCCGGCCAAATCCACCGCCTCCAGTCCTCTTCTCTCATGTCGCGAGCATGCCCGCTGCCGTCCTCCCCTCTCCATTGACGTAAATGAGCGAGCAAAGAGAGTATTAGTATTTTTCTTTCATTTTTTAATTTTCTTAGGGTTGGAACAGGGGTACACTGTTGAACAAGATTTTTTTTATTTGAGTTTTATTGTTGGATTTTTTTTTTTTTTTGGTTTTCATTGTTGAGTAGGAATTTATTTTCCTTGGGGTTGAATCACCAGGTTTTGATTTTTAATTTTTTGCAGATTTTAATTTTGAAACAGGGAGTATGTTTCTCATTAATGCATTGTTTTGCAGTATATGTACCCTAAACCCTAACCGATGTGGAATAAGAAATATATAGGTAATGCAGTATATGTATAGGATGTTTCAAGGCCATATGTTGATATCATGAAATTCGTTGTTGACAGAGCCCAGATGGTGTAACTGTGGTGTCAGCCGGAGAGGACGAGAAATTTCGTCTATGGTGTAGTCTTCCAATACACTTTAAGTAATGGCGGGATTTATATCTTTCTGAATGTCAATTTGCAGTCTTAAATCTCTGGATTTATTAATAAATTTCTATGTGAACCTAAACAGTAATTTATGACAAACACTTATATATAAATTTCTAAGGATCTAAGATCCGTATAAATATTCATTTTTGAAAATTCGCGGGTCTAAACCGGGTCGGGTCGAATTTGAGTATTTTTTTCCGAAATTCACTTAGCTTGTGATTTTCGCTCATAGGTACGTTACAATTGGGGAAAATGTTACTTAAAAAGTACAAAAAATTAATTTATTTTCTTTATAGTTACTTGAAAAAATAAATTGCAGAATAAAAAATAAATTAAGTAACACATATTTATACTTGCAGAAATACATATTTTCTTTATAGTTACTTGAAAAGTATAAAAAATTAATTTTTTAAGAATTAGTAACACAGATTTTGCCTAATTGTAACACGCCTTTGCCAAAATTGTAACACGCCTTTGCCAAAATTGTAACATACCTAGGAGCAAAAAAACATATTATTAACATAAATCAACAAAGAGAATAAAAAATAAATTAAGTAACACATTTATACTTGCAGAAATACATATTTTCTTTGTAGTTACTTTAAAAGTACAAAAAATTAATTTTTTAAGAATTAGTAACACAGATTTTGCCTAATTGTAACACGTATTTGCCCAAATTGTAACTTACCTGGGAGCAAAAAAACCTGGAACTACAAGTTGCGTGAATTTTGGAAAAAAATGTCCAAATCTAACCTGATCCGGTTTAGATCCGCGAATTTTTAAAAAATTGATATTTCTACGATAGAAATTTGTATACAAGTGTTGCTCGTAATTTATAAATTTATTAATCAATTAATAATTTTAATTATCTAACCTATATTAAAGGCAGCCATAAATACGGTCCACACCCCACCCTACACCACCTTTAATTTAAACCTACGTAGCACACATTTCTCTTTCTTTATCTCTTTCTCTCTTCAAATCCTCTCTAACTTTCGGCGAAAATTTGAATGTTCTATTAGAGGCCTAATTATCAGATAACTTGAATATTTTTGCTCATCTCATTTCTAGCTGGTACTCGAATTGATAGAGATGGATGACGGTAAGGTGAGGTTTGGGGGCGATAGTTTCGATGGGAGAGAGGGGGCTCGAAACGGAGGCGATCGAAGGGGAGATAAAGCATCTTTAGCGTTTTCCGGTGAGGAAGGTAAGATTTTTCACATTTATAATTATCTCTCTAATAGTTTTTCTTCGCGATTTCAATTATTTGAGTTTCTCAATATTGAGTGAAATGACTATTTCAAAGGTTTTTTGGGTGGTGGCGGTGGCGAAAGACCAGGCACGATGGCGAAAATTAAGACTATATTTATCAATAACCCCTCCCAACCAACTTTCTAATATTATATTCATTTCTCTCTCTTATCCACATATACAATTTTCAATTCAATCTAACTTTTACTTTTTCAACACTTTATCAAGAGTTTAAATCACAAAAGGTCCCCTAACTTTTTGAAAAAACAGATTTAGTCCCAAAATCAACTTTTTTTTAGATTTAGTCCCAATTTTTTTACATGGTCCAATTTTCATCCCATTTTGGCCGGAAAATACTAAACGCTGTCGTTTTAGGTCATGTCTCCGGCGAATACAATTAGGTGGCATCTAGTTGGCATATATATGATGACTGTGTATGATTAGTGGATGCCAAGTGTGATAAAAAAAATTTAAAATATATAATAAACTAAAAGAAATTAAAATTTAACTCACGCATTCAGAATCCCTCAACTAGGGTTCCATTTTTTCTTCTTCTCCAATATCTCGCCTCTCTCTCTCTCTCTCAAACAGTAGCAAGGATTCCTAATATAAAGGAGGTGAAGGGGAATCTAGGTTTAATCGTGTCCAAAATATCAGATGCCCAAAGTGAATACGAATGCTCATAGAGGCTGAAGGTGAAGATAATCGTGTCTCAAAATATCCGACATTGTTGAAACAAGGAACCCTAGAAAATCTATAGAAGAGGAAAAGGTGTAGATATGTCACAATCGAGTGGAAGTTCCAAACCGATTAATTGTTATTGCTCTCGTGTAGCGGTCTCTGTTACTCCATGGAAGCATGATAATGTTGGTAGAAGGTTCCTTGGGTGTGAAAGGTATCCGGTAAGATTTCTTTTGTATATGAGAATAATTTGAATTAATTGAGTTCTAGCAGTCTGTTCATTCATATACTTTGGATTTGTAGATTTTTTATTTTTGAATTTTTGGCATCTCTTAAGAATGAGTTTATCTTGAATATTGCACTTGAAATCTGAATTGTTTGTTCATTTTATTTTGTTCTTTTATGCATAGAATAGTGGACATTGCAAGTTCTTCCAATGGATTGATCCACCAATGTGTGAAAGAGCTAAACAAATCATTCCGGGATTGCTCAAAAGGCTAAATGAAGAGAGGCAAGAGAAAAGACATCTTGAGTCCTTAATTGATAAGCTTGAAGATATGAGAAGTAGTATGAAGAATGTGAATGATATGTTGGTGGAGGAAAATAGAGCACTCAAAGATGAGAATATGTCACTCAAGGAGAAGGAAAAAAATGCTACAACTAATAAGCATGTTGTTCTTGAAAAATTTTATAGTATTAGTTGCATGTTTGTTGGTTAATGTACTATGTAACAGTTCAAGCAATAGGAAGATGCTAGCTTGAAATATTTTCTGAATTTATATCAGGGAGTTATAAACCTCTTTACTTTGTTTTAGTTGCAATAATTTGTAAAAGTAACATTCCAAGTTTCCATAATATAAAAGTAATGGCAATGATGATCAGGAAGCCTCTAATATCCTCATTTGCTTCTATGTTGTGAAGATGAATTCTGAAGTTATTATCATTACTCAAAAAATAGGACAACAATGCAACTTTATTTTCTACTTACTATTAAAAAAACTTGTATCTCTTTCTACTGCTAATATTTTCTACTTCATATATTGATGAAAAAAACTCAAATATATGACTGAACATTGAAGGCAAGAAATCTTGTTCAGTTTGGAGCTACATCTCGTAGAAAACAGAAAATTAAGAAAACAGGAAATACCTCTTTTTGATTTTTGGTCTTGGGGTAGAATCTCAATGTAGCAGGTATCTTTGAATGAAGTTACAACAAGAATTTTCACACCATACTGTGAAAGCAAAGTAGCCATGGCATTCCTATTACAGAGAGAGGAATACATATATTGATGAAAAAGTAAAGCATGTTGATTAACTTATGAAATACATCTTTTCCATGGCAATTAATTTATAAAATTATAAAAATAGCTCCAAGCATTGTAATCATAAAATCATCACATGATTGTGCCCCATACAAAAACTGCCCGAGAGTGCTTCCATGTTTGAAAAGCATACAAAATAAGTACAATTCATATCTTTCGTCTAAAAAAACATACCAAAAACAGTGTGTTTCCACAATCAACTCTGCAAATTAGACATTTTTCTTGCCCTTCTTATCATTACTACTATTACTACCCTGAAATGACAAATCCATAAACTTCTGTCCATTATCAAAGAGAATTTTCTTCGAAGTCTCTGGTCTTATAGTTGCTTTTGCCTTGAGAGTGAAGTGTCCATCGGTAGATGGAGGAGGAGCTCTGAACCTAACCCCTGGTTGAAAAGAAGGCTTTCACATTTGCAATTGTTGATGCATAGTAGGCCCTTGCACATTAAGTGTTGGAGTTGAAGTCAACCAAATTTCACTTGTAACCTGACTCTGTTGGGAGACAATGTCCACCTGTGAAACTCCATTATTATGCTCCTCAGTGACTATCTTAGGTGGCGCAATCTGTAATGCATCAATATTTTGCTCATTAGTAAATTGTTTAAAATAAAAAATTTGTAATAGGCTTAAACATACATGTATATCAGTCTCCATCCCCATAGTGGTTTTGTTCTTTTTATTTGGTGCAGTTTCAATATTTTTGTCATTTATCGCCTACATCAGTGAAGCAATATAATGAATTAGAAAACAACATGACATTTAAAATAACTTGAATTGAATAATCATTAAACTCACCTTCTTTTTTTTGCTTGCAGGTTTCGTTTTCTTGGTTGTTTCAACAACACTCTTTATTGCTTCTGTTTCATCAGCTCTACTAACCTGACCATCCGCATTAAAATGTTAATACAAAAAATTCATATATATGTATAAACTATAAACAATATATTTACCCTCTTTGATAAACAAGTTGCAACATTATGGCCTTCTCCTCCACACTTCCTACAATGTAAGGTAGTTTTTTGTCTTCTCACTGTCAATAACCTGCTCTTTTTACCATTAGGTTCATCAGCTTCTTTCTTTCTCATTGTTGGAGTTCTGCCTCTTCTTTTCTTAGCTCCAAAGTTAGGAGGTAGTGGAGGAATATACAAACTATCACCCCATAAAACATCATAGCTAATCCCTAGTATGGGATGCTCATAGGCTTTCAGGTAAGTTTCCACACTGTAGTAATCATGAACAAAGTCATGTGGGTCAAGTTTTTGTTTCAAAATTGCACAATGTCCATGAATACAAGGATAACCAGTGAGTTGCCACAACCTACAAGAACATATATGCTTTCCCAAATCCACTGTGTATTGACCTCCATCGTAGCAAGAAACCTGATAGTTCCTATCATTGCACTTAATAGGGATGCAATCAGCAAGCTTCTCCATATTTATCTCTATAATTTTTGCAATCCTAGGACACACCTTCCCATTCCATTTTGCCTTTGCTCTATCCCTATTCTTTTGAAGTCTTATCATTAAATGTTCCCTAATCCACTCTAGCATGGTGATGATAGGTTTGTCTCTTGCTTGCAAAATTTGTGAGTTGAAAGACTCACACACATTATTCAAAAGCATGTCACAATTTGCCTTCTCAGAGAAAAATGCCTTTGACCACTGATTTCCAGGTTTATCCTTATCAAGTTCTTCATCAATGTTTTCAGTTTCCAACTGTAAAATTTCCACAAACACATGCATTTCTCTAACATCTAGATGTTTGTGTGCCCAATATTTTAGATCAGCATCATCAAGACAAAGTTTAAAATTCATATCTCTCATTCTCAAGTGGTACTTTTTAACACCCGCCTTAGGAATCCCAGCTTGCGCACAAAATGAATCTAAATCACAAACCTTAAGCTCATCTACTTTTACCCAATCGAACACTAGTTTATCCCCCCAACATACAAAGGAATAGGAATATGCTCAAAAGTTCCTCCAAAGTTCAGAACAAGAGTTATGTACTTGCTATTGGGATCTGCAAGTTGTAAAAGAAAACACAAAAAATAGGACCACCATCAATATCAACATAAGTTATTAAATAAACAAAAAATTTAAAGCATATTGGCACAATACTATAATATATATATATATATAAATATATATATATATATAATAAATACACCCCACCAACACACAAGGACAAATACTTTGTCGACAAAATTCCTTACACTCCATGTGGGTCATAATAAACTTTACCCTGTTATACTAAAAAAAAACCGAAAGGTAAACCACTTTATATTAAAGAGTCTTACCATATTTTGGATGGTTCCAATCCATAGCTCCTTTCTTGCGAATGAAAACCATCACTTGACTCACCTATCTATTGTGATTTTGAAGCAAATTAAGGGCGTTTCCGATTTACATGTGATAACAGAGAGAGAGACAGAGAGAGCGAGAGAGAGATTGGAGAAGAAGAAATGGAACCCTAGTTGAGGGATTCTGAATGCGTGAGTTAAATTTTAATTTCTTTTAGTTTATATTTTTAATTTGTGCTAAATTTAGTTTATTATATATTTTAAATTTTCTTATAACACGTGGCATACTAATCATACCCAGACATCATATATATGCCAACTAGACGCCACCTAATTGTATTCGCCGGAGACATGACCTAAAACGGCAGCGTTTAGTATTTTCCGGCCAAAATGGGACGAAAATTGGACCATGTAAAAAAAATTGGGACTAAATCTAAAAAAAAAGTTGATTTTGGGACTAAATCTATTTTTTCAAAAAGTTATGGGACCTTTTGTGATTTAAACTCCTTTATCAATAACCCAACTCAACCTAAATAATAATTCTTTTTTAAATACATATAACATATTATTAATTTTTTTAATATTTATTTATAATAACAAATTTTCACACTCTTAAAATAAATTACTAATGCAATAACAAATTAGTTCCTCAATTAAGTCTTAAAATGCAATAAATTAATTGAGAATGGAAAATTTTGAGAACTTGAAAAATAATTTGGATTATTTGGATCCATAACAGAAAATGATAGAAATTAAGATGAAAAAATATTCGTAACATAAAGAGGAATTTGGTTTGTGTTTCAAAATATAGACTCTATTTATAGAAAATTTTATGTTACGAATTTTAATATATTTTTTATTTTTTTAATATATATTATCTATCCATATATACAAATTTAATTATATAAAAAAAATTCATAACAACCAATAAAAGGTTGGCATGTGTCACATTTTTTAAAACTTGCCTTGGGTTTGTCGGCTCACCAAGTCATGCAACCGAGAAGGAAGTTTCATTATTTTAATTTTTTTTTTCTTGGATGGTGTGTGACCTTGTCACAAGGTTACTAATAAAGCTAGTCAAAGGTTTGATTTTGGATTTTAATTGGATAATTTACATATAGGTTCAAGAAAGTCATTATATTTATAAATAAGTTCAAAATATTTACACAGAAGCATATTTTTTTTCTGCACAACACCTATTTGTAAATATAGTGACTTTTTTGAACCTATTCGTAAGTCACCCAGTTTAATTTGGGGGTCCTGTCGGCAGAAGATTAGAGTTTGATTTTGGGTGAGTCCAGGCGCTGGGGTCGAGACTGAGGTAGAGCCTTGAGGCGGTGGATGGTCGATGGAGGTCCAGCCTTTGCAAAGCAAGCATCTTTTTAATTAATCTAGACCCGTAGCCAAATACAGTGCACGTAACAGCACCGACAGAGGCAAACAAAGAGAAGGATGATAGATTGTGCCAAGTTTGTTGATTTAACTTTACTACTCATTAACGGAAGCTATAACTTTGAAATGCATGGCGAGCCTCTATTATCATTTCTCTCTTTTTTGCAATGCCTTCAATTGTTAGAGTGTGCATTGGGTATGTAATATACTTAAGTATCTGCAATATATGGATTTTGAACTGATTAATTAAGGAGTCATAAAAAATTATTGAATTTTAAGAGAATGCTGCATAAAATTACACATTTGTGATATGTGATTGACTCCATGTCGATCATATTTTGAACTAGGAAATCTTAAACAAGCTTTCTCTCTTCGAGCTCAACATCTGCACAACCAATCTCATGTTCAGACCAAAGGTGTGGATGGGAGAAGAAAATTTTTGACTCTCTTTGTTCAAACCAGAATCAATGTGGATATACCCTCTAATATGGTGATGGTAGTGGGGCCTCAGGATATTAAATATTAGATTCATTAAGTACTACAAATTTTTTAGCATCTTTTGTTTTTGGATTTGTATGTTATACTATTGTTGTTCATTTTATACTATACAATGGATTAATCAGTATGTTATATTATTAGTGCTGCTATATACTATTTCTATTCAGATATACTACATTGTTATACTATTAGTGTATTACACTATTGATAATAAAGTATATTATAGTGTTCTCGATAATATTATAGTATTCTCAATTATATTACTGTGTTTTCGAATATACTATAGTATGCTCGTTTATACAATACTATAGCATGTAAATTTGAATAAGGGTATTGTAGCATGTCAGTCTAGATATACTGTAGCATTAGCCTAGGCCACTTTGATGTTAGCAAAATTTTAAAAAAATATCTATTAATTAACAAAGAGTAATTTGATTTTCCTTGTATTGTAAAAAAAAAAATTTGGCCTTTTCTTCAATTTTGTTAGAAAAAATGTCCCTCTTTGTGGTTGCCCAATACTTTTATGATTTTATGAACTATTATAAAAACATATTATGTGAGAAGAGTATGTCCTATAAATACCAGTGGGTGAATATAACGTGGGTTAGTAAGCCATCCTTCCATCTGTTCACGGTAGCCTATATAAATTTATAATGTAAAGATGAGATAAATAGTATTGAGCATTAATTTAGTATGAAATGAAGAGATAAATATTTTATTATGGATGATTGGTAGCATATATTAAAATAATACATATTTAATTGGTAAGGTATAATAATTTATTATATAAAATAAAATAATATATAAAAATACAATTTCACCCTTTCTTTACTCTGCTACCACCCCAACCATGGAACAAAACAAAACCCAATTCACAAACTCAGTTACAGAAACAAAAACACAATCCACAAATATTAAAACCTAAACCAATTCCATGGTAATTTAAATGAAGAAAGAAGATTAGAGAGAGAAGAGATCAAAACTCCAATGCTGAAAATCAAAGTCCGTCCACCTGTTGAATTTTAAATTTTGAATTTTGAATATATTTTTCCATATGTGTAAAGTAGTGATTACATGTATTTATAGAGGAGTTGCATGAGTTGTTGTAACCGCCCATTAATAACTTAGCTATCCTAACTCACATGTAACAAACTATCCAATTTATCTGTCTAATTCTGTTGTAACAGCTTCTCTTAAGAATACATATGCTCAAGGTGCATGTTCATGGATCGATTATCAGATGCATGTGCATGATTGTGTACATATATCTTAACACCACCACATGCAATTTTGAAAAGGAACGAGCCAAATATGATGCTCACACCGAAGCTACCGCCGGAAAATTGAAAAGAAACCGGCCACGCCTGAATTCAAAGACATTCGCTCTTTCTCTACTGAATTTTGCACGAGATATGGTGTGGCCGGGCCAAACAGATGAGAATAGAAGAGAGATGAAAAGTGTAGAAAATTTTCATTTTCGGCCATAATAAATTTGTACCTGGTGTGGGCCTTACAATTTTTTTGTAAAACGATACAGTGTTTGGCCGCATAAAGCAGCATAATTGTATCGGGTCAGAGTAATAAAGTCGGATCTATATTAAAATTAGGGATAATACACAATTTTGTCCTATAAGTTTAGTTGACTTTGGTTTTCGTCCTCTTAAGTTTTAAATTTTTGTTTTCGTTCTTTAACTTACCAATAATTATGGTTTTCGTCCTCATAAGTTTTAAATTTTTGTTTCCGTCCTTTAACTTACCAAAAATTATGGTTTTCATCCTCCAACCGCTTATAACCAGTTATAACCGGTAGTACACATGTAAATCCATTTTTCTTTCCTTTTTTAAACAAAATACTAAGGTGGGGGTATTTGGAGGGAATTAGGTCTTGATAAAATACATTTTTAACCGTAAATTCCCTCTTAAATACCGTCCAATACTTACATCCATTGAATCTTCTGTCCGGAATTATTTTTGAATATGATGTACAAACCGTGCAACGAAATCATAATGACACTTAATATTGAACTCGAAACTCGTTAATTCATACGAATTTTTTAAACATATCTCTCAAGCCACTATGCCTAGATTTGATTGACTAGGGTTTTGATTTGGGAGAGAATTTACAGTAAATCCTGTATTTTATTCATCAAAACCTAATTTCCTCTAAATACCCCACGTCAGTATTTCGCTTAAAAAAAGAAGAAAAAATGGACTCACATGTGTATTACCGGTTGTATGACTGATTATAGGCAATTGGAGGACGAAAACCATAATTTTTGGTAAGTTAAAGGACGAAAACAAAAATTCAAAATTTAAGAGGACGAAAACCATACTTTTGGGTAAGTTAAAGGACGAAAATCAAAGTCAACGAAACATATAGGACAAAAATGTGTATTTTCTCTTAAAATTATATATTCTACCTAGCAGAATATAAGGGGGCGCGGAAATTCTTTAATGGTAATGAGAATGAGATAAAAACATAGTAATTATTGTACGTAATTAGAACAAATGAGGTACATATCATTGTTTTTCTTCTAAATAAAGTAATCATTACCCCATTTGATTTCCCCCATCTCATCTTATAATTCACTTCCTCAATCAATCCTCCATATCACATCCAACAACTTTCTTTTTTCAACTTTTTCCAAAACTGGAGCACAACATTAATGATATAATCATCATAAACACAAACTCTCATTCAACATATGTAAAGTTAAATGAATAAAATAAAATTTTATTCCCATTACGATCGAAGAATTTGAAACAAGTGCCCGAATCATGACAAGTAACCGTAATATGGGTTTATCTGATGTTGCAAGCGGAACCTTAGGATCAAAAAGGCAAAGATGCAATATTATGTTGGGCCGGGCTTCAGCCCATAAGATGCATTCAATTTGAAAAGGCCAGGTTATTTGCACTACCTATTAAATAAATGCATTATCCGAAAGAATATATTACTTTTATTCGAATTTTTTTACGTTTTATCGAACATAATGAAATAAAAAAAATTAAAGAAGTTGTAAAATTTTCAAAACAAATGATAAATATACTGTCTGAATAGTGTATTTACCAAAAAGACTTGGTGCAAGTAACCGGGCCAATTTGAAAATGGGAAAAAATTTAAAGAAATGCTCCCTCCGTCCCAACTCTTTCTTCCTGTTTTTTTATTTCGGGACGTCTCAACTCTTTCTTCATACCTTAAAAAGGAAATAATTTACATTCACAAAAGTCAATAAAGTACATTTTTTTTATTTTATTATTTAACTTCACACTCACATACTCCAATTTTTTCTTAATATGTGTGCCCTGATCTTTATGATGAAAGACCCTGGACGGAGGTAGTACTAGCTTTTATGATTTTGTCCATGTTACCAGTACAGATGTTAACGACTGCATACTCGTCCATGGGTTGATCTGTTTGGCCCCATTTTATTTATTCATAATTGAAATTCTCTAGTATTTCTTTTAAAGACTAAATATTACACATTTTAAATATTATTTTAATTTAATTTTCTTCAAAATTAAATCCTCACATTAATAAATTATCTAAAGTGAATTGTTTAGCTCGCTGATTTGGATGAGAGTCCTTTATTTAATTTCACTAGATACAAGTGGTGAATACATGCTAAGTAAATTATACACAAACGTGTAATGCATGTATTCGTGTTAAATATCTACAATATATGAACTTGTCCACATTATGTTAATAGTCTACAATTTTTGCATTCAAAAAGGTTTACACGAAAAAAAAGTACTTAAAGAATATGTTAATATTCTAAAGTTCTTTATTTATTTATTTAGTAGATAACATAAAAAAAGCTTGTTCTGGATTTTCTTTCTTGTTTCAAATTAAATAAAAACATTTAATGAATTACAGAAGTAATCAAGAAATAACTACATATTAACAAAAATAACTACGCTAACGCACTGTTTAGTTAAGACAACTTTTCGTATAACACTGCCCAATTGATCACATTCTACGAGAATGAATTTTAAAACTTACTTCGCCAATTAGCAAAAGTAAATCTTAAGAAAAAGATTTGTTTGAGATTGTACATGAGATTGATAAAAAGGAAATGGTGATAAATTCAATGTGATAATATTTTTAAGAAAAGTGATAGTCATTTTTAACAAAAGTATTATTACTCTTTAAAAATTTTGATGATATATTTATAGTAAAATGTAATAATATAAATTTTTAAAAATAGTGAATCAACTTTTACAAAAATATATTTCATATGTCCACCAAATATATGCACCTTTCTTTATGCGTGGTTTAATGCAATATGTAGGAGAATATTTAAGGTAGTGTGAGGTCCGTTTATGAACAAAAATCATATTTTTGAAAACTACATCATATGCACTTTTCGAATATATGATCTTTATTTACAAACGAACCTCACAATACCCCAAAATATCCTCCAATATATTGTCTTAAACCATATGTAAAAAAAAATTGCATATATATAGTGGACAATGTGAGTATTAATTTTTAAATATGATAATTTTTTAATTAATAAGTGACACATTTACATTGATCTCATATCATGAACGATTTCACACAACCATCTCTCAAAACTTAAATAGATTTTAAATAGCAATTTGCAATGAACTATCTTAATCATATATAAGGTATCAAGTGCCCACCTCTCTATGCTCGTTGTTCATTTAAAGCACGAGGGCTGTTTGACATATAAATTCTAATTGACAAACTTTGACTTTTCCAGAATTGGTATCTTTTATATTAATTATGGTAGTTGGAATAAACCCACCATATAAAGAATCTAAACTTCTACGAAAAATACCTTTCAGAAAAGAAAAAAACACTTCTATCCAAAATAAGAAATGTGTATATATATATACTTAGGTAGTCTATAAAAACTCCAATAATCCGTAGATCTTCCGTGAATCGCATAATTTTTTTAAAATACTTGTTTTTTGTAAATGAAGTATTATACTCCCTCCGTCCCAGGGGTATTTGCACCCCTGGGATGGCACACGGTGTAAGAAAAATGTATTTTTTAAATAAAGTAGTGGTGTATGGGTAAATGCGTGGAAAATTTTGTGAGTGTGCACGCAAATCGATGTTTCCCTTTTAAGTAGTGTGCAAATTGATTTGGGACAACCCAAAATGGAAAGTGTGCAAATTGGTCTGGGACGGAGGGAGTATTTTAAAAGTACGTACATATTTAATTTTTTAATAATTATTCATTTCAAATTATCCAAACATTTAACATTGTACTAACAAGTTCATCGTACTTTTTTTTTATGAATTTGGTTGTCAGCAATCATTTGGAAAGAGATACTATAAAATCTTATTTACATGATGATAACATTCATTACTGAAATTTATTACAAGAATTTTTAAAATATATCGATTGAAAATAATATTTTGGATCTCATATAAAATTTCTGCCACTCGCAATAAAATTTCGTAAAAATCAGCAATATAGTAAATATAAATATAAATTTAAAATTGCAGTAGTTTCAATTTATAAAACTTAGTTACAAGAATGATTAATTTGTTTGAGATCTAAATAGGCAACATACATAATAGGAATAAGTAAATCAAACTTATCTAAAATTTGGACCACATAATTATTGCCTTTTCTTGCCTAACATACAAAATTATTTTAGGCTTAGTTTTTTCCATGGTCATGATAGTGGCTGTAATACGCTTCATATTTGTTATGACTTCTCTATTTTCAGGTAACTTTCAAGTTACAAATTTATCCACCGTATTAAATAATTTGTTATTTGTTAATAGTATTGCTTATTTTATTAAAAAAATATTATTATCAAATTATTATTTTTTTAATTAAAAAGCAATATAGTCTTGAGTTGTACTATAAAATTAGTTACAAATTCACTGAATGGTATTAATAGTTTAATACTCAAAAACTAATTGCACCATAGACATTAGTTGAATGGTATTATTTATTTTAATAAATTATTTTACTCATTTTTAATCTGTGAATTATATTACTCATTTTATTTAGAGTTTTTTTTTTTTTTTGAGTGCTTAATAAGATTGATTTCATTCTTTAGAAAAAGGAAGAAACACTAAACAAACAATATATTCTACATAAATTTTCGTATAGATTTAAATGCATGACTTGTATTTGAATTTTAACTACTTTTTTCAATAATCATTATATTAAAAATTGGGGTATTGATGATTATTGCTTAGATTATTATTGATTACTACTTCAGTATATTATTAATTAACATTTTGAGTAGTGGAATATTGTTAATTAATGTTTAGGGTATTATCGATTCAAACACACAGTACACAACGAACTATATAATTTTTGCAATTGATTTAAACATACAATGCACACGTCATGCACTTGGGTGTACACACGAATCGCTCTAAATTTTAAAAAACACTAAGGGGACTATTGATATAAAAATTCTTCAATAGCATAGCAGTTAATGAGGACAAAAGATATATTACACAATATAATTTTGGAACAATTGCCCTAATTTTCATGTTTATTATAGTGTGTTCCAATTAATAAATAACTATTTTTTTGAAGAAAAAAAGAAGTTATGCATATCATAAAAAAATTGTAATCCATTCGTTCAAAAATTATTTGTCCACTTGCAAGACACTTTTAAGAAAAATTAATAACATATACCTAATGTGTGTATTTTTGTGATTATACACACTAATTAAATTTTTTTATAGAAGTGTACAAATAATTATAAACCGAACGTATAACTTAAAATATTTAGATATTTTCTTCTTAAAATTAAAAATTTTATCATTTTCTTACATTAGTTTATATATATATATATATATATTTTTTTTTTTTTTTTTGTTAATGAAAGTGTGTCTTGCAAGTATGGACATAATTATGAGACCGAGGGATTACAAATTTCATATTTTTTCTAAAAGATGCATAGCTCTTTATTTTCAAAAAAATAACTATTGATTTATAATAATATATTGAATTATGAGTAAATTTTGTGAGAGACCGTCTATGAGATCACTTAAATAAAAAATTGACACTTTTAAGATTGATAATATTTTTGTTAAAACTAGTGACTACCACTGTTTTTAAGGGATAATTACAAAATAATTTACAAAATTGATACTAATTACAAATTGATTCTATGCAGAAAAATATTTTTTGGGCAGGAAAAAATTATACTTCTGTGCAAATATTGTGAACCAATTTATAAATATAGTCATTTTTTTAAGTAATATGAAAATACCCATTTTATTAAAAATATTGTCATACTTTACAGAAATATATCACCAAATTTTTTTAAAAGTGCTAATGTTTTTGTTAAAAGCGACTATCACATTTCTTAAAAAATTTGTCATATCATATTATAAATTAATAAGCCCATCACCTTTTTTTTCTTGCCGGTCTCATGCCATGAGACGGTATATCACACAAGTTTATTTTTTAATTAAACAAGAATATTAAGACAAATTTATTATATAATGTAAGAAAATTATTATATTTTTAAATTAATTGAAGTACATTTTATTTAATTTTAAGATAAAAAATAATTTATTTATATTACAAAAATATTTGAAAAATATATTTATTCCTAAAATACAAAGAGTTAATTTAAACCAAAAAAACATAGTTTAGAATATTAATTGTATATAGAGCAAGGCTCCGACGGTCCCTTTTTCTAATTTATTACTCACCGTAATGTAGTTGTTAATTGTCACAGTCGTATATACCATTATATTCAGTAATTAAATAAAATGTTAAATTTATATTTAATGTCATTCTTTTAAAAAATCTAACTATACAAAATTGAATTGTGAATTCATATAAATGTTTTATATATAAATTTAAATATTCATACAAATTCATATAAAATCTTAAATGCAAAACATAAACCTATCAAAATCGTGAAGAAGTAGACGGTGAAAATTTCGTGCATATTTTAACGAAACACGAGAATTTTTATATACATTTCATGAAACATATATGTGAGAAATTTTTGCATATTTTTACCAAATATAAAGGAACTTTATGCATTTAGTGGAACATGAGGAGGTTTTGTGCATATTATTTTTAAATATAAGAAATATTTATGCAATTAATAAAAACATAGAGATATTTTGTTCATTTATCATCAAATACATAAAAAAAAATATTTAATCTTATGTTATGATATAAAATAGGTATCGTTATTGAACCATTATATGCATTCACTAATATTTTTACATGTGTTTACAAACACTATTTCATTTTATAATTTAAAATATTATAATATCGATAAATATGCATATAATAAATTCAATAATTATATATAATAATATTAATTTTATATTAATGAAAACAGTACATAAATCTAATAAGTGAATATTATATGTGTAATACACACGAAAATATAATTCATTTATAATAATTTGATTAAACTCAAACCCTCACTAAATGAATAGGCGAATACGTTACAAGTCAAATTTATGCATCTGCCCTGATCCTCTAACTGCATTTGGCTACCTTCGGCAGCCAAATATCAATTACATACAAACAAAATAGCGACATTAAAAGAGTAATAATAATATAAAATAAAACTAGATTTGATAGTTTTTTAATCACATTCTAATTTTAAAAAAGATAAAAGTTTGTATGAAAATATTTTGTTATAAATTTATCATTAACTAATTTTAAAATATTCAAAATTTAATTAAAAATATTAAAAGTCTCATCAGAAATAGAAGAAATATAAAATAATATGGAAAAATTACAAAATACTACAAAATTGACACAAACTACAAATAAGTTTCAGTGCAAAAAAAAAAATATGCTTATGTGTAAAAAAAAATTATACTTTTGTGTAGAAATTATGAACCAATTTATAAATATAACTACTTTTTTGAACATATATGTAAGTCACCCAAATAATATTTATGGTATAATTCTAATAACTTTATTCACCCAAATCTTTTACTTTTAATGAATATTTTAGTATATTAAACCAAATATTTTTAATAAATTATTCATCTCCCCTGAAGAATGGGAGGAACCGACCACGTGACCTGCACGTTGTACGCCGTGCCTTCTCCCCAAACAAGATCATATCATCTAATTAAAAAAAATCTCTCTGACTTTTAGACTTTTAAAAAAATAACACGTGTTTAAAATAATCTTTTAATTTTTTAAATTAATAAATAAAAATATTTTTAAATAAAATAAATATTATAAGAATATTTTAATTTTTAAATGTGAAAATTATTGCGAATCTTTAACAGAGAATATATGATTTTAAAATGCTATATTAGACTATTAGTAATTATTGAAGTGATATATGATTTTAAAATGCTATATTAGACTTATGGAAAGAGTACAATATGATTCAACAAATTGATAAAAATTATATATTGGGTCCATGCAAAAAAAAAAAAACACTTCCGTGTAAAAAATAATACTATCGTGCAAATTTTTTTAATCAACATTTTTTTAAGTAATTATTGGAGTTCTTACTTTAGAAAAACACTCAAATTCTGAAATGAATTAAAGAAACACAATGCGGCTTAAAAAATAAATTTTGGAATGGTTGAAGACTTTTTAAACTAAATTTTACCAATTAAAAAAAAAAACTATTAGTATCTTCTTTTTAAACTAAAAAATCGGATCGATTTTTTTATTATCCAATTAGTAGCTCAATCGTTAGTCCAATTTGATCGGATGGACAATTGGTTGTCAAAAATTAATTATAATTTTGTGCATAATAATTTTACAGTTTCTTGATTATTTTATATTAATTATACATTTTCTGCTGTCACATTTCAATTGCATAAAAACTGCTAAACGAACTCAAATTAACTATAAATAAATAAATGCCACATGGTTTGCTAAGTGGTAGCCAAAGATAAAGCTTAACAGCTAATTACATACCTAACTATAAACACCTATCATATCATCACACTCTTTAATGTGTTGTCTGAATATTTTATTTTAACTCATAGAGCTAGCCTTTCCCTAAATTCTCAACTATCTTTTTCCTTTTTAAAAAATCTAACTATAATTATGATGTAAATTAATTGATAATCCCGTTCCGAATAATGGATTACACCGTCTCTCCAACGTATTGTATTAAATTACGTGTAAAAGAAAAAAAAATCAAGGGAATATTATGTATAACGGTATTTATAAAAATATTTGATACTAATAACTAATAAGTTTAATTATACTTAGAAAAATTAAATTTACGTTAATTTGAATTTAAAGGAGATGCATCCTTCGAAGATATAGGCAGATCGATAGCATTAATAGCGCCTGTAAAACTGATAGATGAACTCCCAATTTAATCGAACTGAGCTTATTTCCTTTAATTTTTTTTCTCCTTGAGTTTACATCATTCAATTAATTTTAAGAATAAAGAATGAGAAGAAAGATGAATTTAGAAAACGAAAAATCATAACTTAAATTGATCAAAGAACTTCTAACCGAGGTAGTTCCAATTTTTTTTTAATTTTTCGATTTTGAAATTGCTTTTTAATATATCAATCAAAATATCTATCATTTCACAAAAATCCAAAATTGCACCAGCAAAAAAGCGACCAAAATATGCACAGCGCTTGAATCGAGAAAACAGAGGAGGAAGAAAATCTCATCAAGCAATGAATTGAACAAGTTAGACGAAGTGATTATTCATAAAACGAAATACTAATATTGAGATACATGACACCACAAACCCAATTTCAGTCACTTTTTTTTATAATTAAACCTAGACGCTTCCACCAATTATTCAGGAAAAAAAAAAAAAAACAGAAACGAAATCAGATCTGAAGTGAAGCACCGACCTCTTCATCCTCCTCCTTGCACAACGTCAATTGCGATGAGGTCCTCGGAATCTCCGCCGCGGGGGAGGATGAAGGAGACGGGATTGATTGGCCGACCAGCACCAGGGAACCTTCGCTCCAGGAGCGGCGGATAGGGTAAGAGACGTTGCTATGTCGGGAGCGATGGGAGCATTTGCCGCTGGACTTATGGAGAGCACAGTCACAGTTCTTGTGGTAGGGGCGGCGCTGTATGCCCATATCTCCGCCGGAAATGCAGCCTTCATATAGGCCTCGGAAAAGCCCATCTGCCGCGCCGCTCGCCATACCTCAGATCTACTTCTCCGTCTCCTGCTATGATCTCGATTTGATCTTCAGATATTTTTTCTTTTTTGGAGAATGAGGTGAAACGAACCTTCGGGGGAGTTTTGATGGGGGTTGGGGGGTGGGGCTAGTTTGCAAAACGTGTTATGCAAAAGGGAGGCGAGTATATGGGCCGAGTACATGTGGCGCGTGGGAGTGTGACGCATAGTACACCTAGAAATTGTGGGCCCACTTGGACTATGGAAAGAATATAGTATTACTTAAAAAGTATTTTAGAAAAGAAAGAGAATTTTCAATTATTAACTTCGATTTATTTTTTATTAACCCGTGAGGCGTCGATTTATTTTTTATTAACCCGTGAGGCGTGAGGATATAAGAAATCAATCTATCTATATCCATATGTACAAAATATTGTGCCTGATTTTTAAATATTACATTTGTTATGAAATTTTAATTTTTTTGTGTGAAAATCATCTAGCTAAATTGCTTGTATTTTTATAGGTACAAGATTCAATTCTTTTTACCTAAAATATTTTTTTGTATTTTTTAATATTTTATAAATTAAATTATTACTCTATTCATCCGTCCCGAGTTAGTCTTGTTTGAAATCGTCTCTGATATGAGACAGTTGGATGATGTATAAATTGAGCATCACTCATTATTACTCTGGTACACAAATTTTTATCTTACACAAAATCTTATGATTTTTGCACTCAATATAACTAAATTTGTTATTTTAATAATATATTTTTACACATCATTTCTCTTAAAAAAGTTATTCATATTTTAGTGTACAAACATCTCCGGATAGAGGGAGTATTTTTTAGATATATATTTATCTATCTATGTATCTATAATATATATAAACTTATATAATAACAAATTTTCTGCCCTAAATGTAAATGAATTTGTGGCATCAATTTTTTTCTTTTAAATTTGTAAGAAAAAGTCAAAAAATTACTTTATTATTTGATTTATTAATAATTTATTGGGATTAATTCATTAATTTATTGTTTTTTTAGAATGTATGCCCTCCATCGCACAACACATTCTATATTTTCCTTAAAGATGTTCCACCACCACTTTACTCATATTCAATTTTATTTTTATTAAATTACACCACAACATTCATATATTTACCATGAATGTAAATGGCGGTCGTCGAGACCGCCTAGGCGCTTGAAGGTCATCGGCCGCTGACGCCAAGATCAAATCGTCGAGAAAAATCCGCCAACAGATTTGACACTGCCAAGACCGCCTAGGCAGCCGCCGAGACCGTCTTGGCACCGCCTAGATGATCATTACTCTTCTTTTTTTAATTTTTATTTCAACTTAAAAGTTAGAACTAAAATAAAAATAAATAAAATCTAATTTACTAAATTACTAAAAAATGAAAGTTTAATTGAATTATTTCATAATTTATTCGTTCTATGTTGTGTTATGGTAGTTTTAACATTTTGTTGTCTTTTTATATTTTTTTATATTTATTAATTATGTTTTAAATTTATAATTTATCTATAATGTATATTTTTATTAATATATATTTAGAAAAAAATTTAATATTAATAAAAAATAAAAAATAAAATAGAAAAATATTGACACCGCCTAGGCGGTCTTGGCGGCGCTCGATCGCCCGCCGACCGCCAAGTGCCATTTGCACCCTTGATATTTACACACAAATCTACTCATTACTTGCACTTTTTTTACTAGTCGTGGAATAAGAATAATATTATTTATTTTATCATAAAATATTAGTTGTAAAATAATTTATGGTGAAACTAATTCACACAAAACCAAACCCAAGACCCAAGACCTAATTAATGGAATCAAGGTTTTGAAGTGCAACGTGGCTTATACAATAGAACATAAATTTTGAACGATATCCTTAGCTTTTAGGTATTAAACACTTATTAGATGTTTATATTATAACACATTAATTTTGAAATATATTAGTTATTTAATAATAATTTATTAATTTAAAGAATTTTAGTTGTTTCATTAAAATGAATTAATTATTTTACTATCAGTTGTAAATAAATTTTTGATTCACACAAGACTACCTTAAAAAAACATATAAGAATGGAGAATTTCTTAGCTTTGAGGTTTAAAATACAAAGTTAGAAATAATAGGAGTAGGTATTATGTGAGTAATACTCAAGGAAATAATTTCGTGAACGATATATTTTATTTCACACAATAACACACATTTCGGTGTGTAGTGTTAGTTCATATGTAGTGTAGTGTTGGTTCAGATGCAGTGTAGTGTTAGTTCATATACAATATGATTTTAGTTCATTCACTATGGCAAACTACGTGGTGTTAATTCATATATAGTATGGTGTTAGTTCATATACATTATCATGTTAGTTCATATACAGTATTTTATGTCATTTACCTCTAAAATAATTAAATCTCAAAATACTTAGAATAAATTGTTGTTCACCATAAAATTTACTGTGTGTATCATTCACATAATACTTTGCCAAATAATAAACATGCACCAAACGCCCATTTTTCATTTTCTACCTCGGTACTTCCCAATCAAGCACCCGTTCCGTCTACTAAAAATATAAATTTTACAAATTCATTTTGAATTAATCGAATCTTCTTAAAAATAAATCGTAGCAAGATAAAAAGAATTCACACTCGAAAATCTCTTGTACCATAAGAACAAATAACACATACTCCCTCCGTCCCAAAATTACTTTCACACTTTCCTTATTTGGACGTCAGAACTCTTCTTTCACACACCTAAAAATGAAACTTTTTTCTCTCACAAAAGTCAACAAAATACATTTTTTCTTATTTTATTATTTAATTTTACACTCACATATTTACTTTTCCTTGATTCGCGTACCCGGGACTACTATGAAAGTAGTTCCGGGACGGAGGGAGTATTATATAACCCAATCACGATAATTAATTACTATCAAAGTAACAAATTAATACCATCATTTTAAGACCTTATAATTTTAATTGAGCCATGACGTTTACATTTTATTTGTTGTTTTCGATCGTATAGTCAAATGCCCTAGTGCTAACGTTAACGTCACCTTGCAAAGGCAAATCACCAACTCTCTCTCACACATCACCAATTTGTACTTGTTTTTAAAAATTATTCTTAATGTTTGTATTAATAAAAGGGATGGATTATGTTGACACTATTATTTATAATTAAGACTATATAGTGTATATACTCTACACACCATATTTTTCGATAGAAGTTAAATGTAGTCTTTGTTGACTATAAAACATATATATATAGGTCATAGGTTTAACCAAAAGAAACCTAGAGCTTTGGAAACATATTTTGTATGCTACCTAGAGCTTTGGGAACAAACTTTGTATGCTGCCGTTGAAAAGGTTGTCTACAAAATAAGTACAAAGTACAAACCCATAGTGGTATTAATTCCTGTATCGTTTACGTATTGATTAAAAAATTAGCTATATTTAGGGTTTGTGTCAAATTTGTCACTAAATTTGCCACCAATAGTAAAATTATTTCCAATCATAAAATTAAAATCTTAACTCAATGAAAATATTTGTTTTAGAATATTCTCACTTTAATAAAATTTATTTTTTATTTTATTATTATACATGTATAATTAATTTTATAATTTGTTATTCATATTTAAAATTTTAAAAATTAAATCAATTAAAATATATATTCAATAAGAAGAATTAAAGAACAATGAATCAATGATTTAAATTACAAAGTTCAATAACATAATACATCACATTACATATTAATATAGAAAAATTACACATCTAATAAAACATAATGCAAATCTAAAAATATTACTCCCCCTGTCCCACTGGAATTTGCACACTTTCCTTATTCGGACGTCCCACACAAATTTGCACACTACTAAAAAAGGAAACATTGATTTACGTGCACACTCACAAACATATACACATATTTACCCATATGTCACTACTTTATATATAAAACATATTTTTCTTAAAAAATGTGCGATCCCGTAGGGTGCAAATTCCTACGGGACGGAGGGAGTACAAGACAATATTGCAAATAATATAAATTGCATATTGGTAGTCATTAGTTCTCCGAATTAAAATATTTTTCCCAAAGATGTTCAATTGCGGAGTTCGTAATGAGCATCTGCATTCTTGACTTGTCTATATTTAAGAAAATTTTGAAATCTCAAATTGGAATTATTTGCCAATTGGACATGTGAAGTTGTCACTTCTCTTTGCTTTCACAATCGGAGTACTAAGATCTCGTTCATCTTCAATTATCATATTATGCATTATGATGCATGCAGTAATTATATCTTTCAAATCATCGGTTGAATAAAAACGAACATGATTTTCTATATTTCAATATACCGAAAATATTTTCTATATTTCAATATACCGAAATATTTTCTATATTTCAATATACCGAAAATATTTCGGTATATCGCGGTATACCGAAATTTTTATATTTATATACCGTTACCGTATCGAAAATTTCGATACGATACCATACCGTACCGAAAATTTTGGTATACCGAAATTTTCGATAAATTCGATATTTTTCGATACGATAAATGCGGTATACCGATATTTTCGATATTTCCTCCACCCCTAATTAGGACATACACAATCCTTATATGTTTAAAATACCTTCCTCCTTTTTCTTATTTTCAAAATTCACCATGCCCCCTCGCCACCTCCTTCCACCTTGAGAATTTTAGATTAATTTTAATATTAATATTAGATGTTAAATTCATTTTTTGTATGTACAAATGAGCAAATAATATTCTAATCGCGCAAAATATGATCCTATGAATTAAAAAATGTGAGTTTGTAATTTTTAGGTCAAAAAACACAATTATATATTTGTGGCACTAGTTTTTCGTAATTATGTAAATTTCTAAAAAAAAAAAAAAGTGTTACTTATACTTCGGGTAGAAAAACTTGGATAGTGCATTTACTAAAAACGCAATTTTAATTTTTTATTAAAAGTTCAAACAAAATTTTGGATTTATTTTTTAAAATCAGGGCTAAACATATAGGATCACATTTTTTACTCGAAAAATTATAATTTACATTTTTTTCTTTCATACTATCATACATTTGCATGATTATAGTATTATTTTTTTATTTATAAAAAATATATATTTAACACATAATAATATTAAAGTTAAAATACAACTTAAAACTTCTTAAAATTTTAAAAAATTCTTAAAACATTAACTATCTACATCTAGCATGACAAATGACGGCAACAACAAGTAGGCGGGCGGATATGCGGTGCATTTACTAATAATATGAGTAACTGACAATCATTCTGGGTATGGTTAATTTTTTGAGAGGGAGTGGTGCATTTACTAATAATATTAGGGATAAAACACTAAAAAGGATATCTTTTATATTTTATGTGTTTAATTGCATATTAAATCATCACCTTTTGAAAATTTGTAATATAGTCTAAAATTTTGAATTTTGGCAAAACAAATTACCGTTTATATATTTATTTTTTTTGCAATTCAAACATCGAACATTTTGTCGCTTGCTCGAAAGTTAATGAGTACAAATAAATACATAACTATTATTTCAGTAAGCATGCACATCATTAAATACTAATAAATATAATTAACAATTTTAAAAATAAATAATTAATCAAATAAATACAGTAAAATTCTAAATACATATTCATTATAATTTTAAAATAAAAATAATTTTAAACCTAAAAATATATTTTCAAAAATAAAAAATTTAGTAAAAATTAGAATATAAAATATGAAAATAAATTCAGGATTATACATATTCTCTCTAAAAAAAATAAAAAATATATTGAATTATAGTATTAAGAAATTAAATAACTTATTTAAATCAATTATAAATTTATATAAATATGTATTCAGATACATAATTTCTATATTTTTCTAAACATAAAAATTATATATACGTATTAAAACATATATATTTATTAAAATTATAAATAGCCCTCACACTTTTTTTTTTAAAAAAATTTGTGAGGAAATTTTTAAAAAAATACAAATTTCACTCTTTTTTGAATTTTGAGGGGAATTTAAAAAAAAAAGTGAAGACTATTCGGCAACAAATAGTGTATAATTTAAAATATATTTTAAAATTAAGATTATATATGTGTAATTTTTTTCATAAATGTATAATTTGTAAATTTATAGTTATTTTAAATAAATTTAAATTCTTTTATTGTACTTTGAATATTTTATTTAACTTTTTTAAATGATTCATTTAATATTTTAACAAATATTTTTATTTTTATATTGTTAATATATATAATCTACTTATTTATTTAAATATAACAAAATATTTATGTATTTTTTTAGACAATATAACTTTTAATTTATTATTTTTTAATTTTAATTTATTTTTGAAATAAATTAGAACTTTTAAATTTTAAAAGATTTGACTAATTTTTTTTAAAAATTAGATGTATTATTTATTAATTTTTATATATATTTTTAGATATTTAATGATGTGAATACTTATTGGGATGATAATTGTGTATTTATTTGTCCATATCATTTTTTGGGGTAAGAGAGAAGTTGCCCAAAATTTAAATTGTAAAATACTAAAAGATGATAATTTATTTTTTCAAAATTATAAACTTTAAATTAAATTATAATTTGTAAAAAAACAAAAATTTATTTTGCAATTAAGCCTTTTAAAAACAAAAGTTTAGATAGTGGATTTATCATAAATTAAAGCGGAATGAGAATAACCTGGGCCAAGATAAAAACCAGAAAGGCCCAAAACATTAAGCATTGTAAATTGGGTCAAAATTTCGCTCTTTCTTTCATTTTTCACTTAGAAGCATTTGATAATTCTTTAATTCTAGTTTGATTTATTACTAATCTTCTGTGTTTTGCGGAATTACTAATCTTGTTCTTTTTTTTTATATATATTAATACCCAAAGAATAATTTATTAATACCTAGATAATAATTAAGTAATACCTAAAGAATAATTGAATAATATCTTATACAATATTCAATAATACCTCAAACATTAATAAGTTATATTGCAAGAACAACTTATCAATAATTGAAAAACAATTTATTAATACCTGAAGCACAACTTAGTAATACCCGAAAAACCACTGATTAATACCCTATACTATGTTGAATAATATTCCACGCATTAATAAGTTATACTGCAATAACTTAGCAATACCTGAAGAACAACTTAACAATGCCTAAATAACAATTTGATAATACATGAAGAAAAACTCAATAATACTTCAAGAACAAGTCGATTTATATATGAAACAAATAACATCTCTTAATTGAGTGGTTTGGGTTTGATTCCCCCTGGAAACAAATTAAGGGAGATATAATGTTGACTTGAAGATATTGAGGGAGATATAAGGTTGGCTTGGAGTGTTTGAGAGACTTGACGTACTAACTTGTAACTGCTAACAACTAACATTTACCAATAAAAAAAACATATCTTAATTATAAGCTTCTAATTGAATTTATAGTACTTTAAAATAATTATTCAAGATGCTAATTAACTTAAAAAATAATATTATCCATAAATTTTTATGAAAATTAATGCACTACTCACTTCATTTTAATCCATATGCTTAATTTTAACCTGAAAAATAAACACATATGCCTTTGAGGTGGTGCATATGAAAACCAACCAGAATGTTTAAAAATTAATCTAATCAAAGCATGAAACTGTATCAAGTCTAAATAATACTTGAAAAACAATTGACTATAAGACTTGTTACTTATTGATAAAAAATATTACTTTTAAAAAGTGATAAAATTTTAAAAGAAAGTAATACTATTTTTGTTAAAAGTGATAGTCTAATTTTATTAAAAATTTATCACCTTTTAAAAGTGATAAATTCTTTTATTAATAAGTGCAAGTCTCATGACAGGAGACATCTCATAAAAGACCTACTCAGAACTTAACATTGCGATAATAATAAAAGGAATTAGTGTACACATTTCAAACAACTTATGAAGAGCAACCTAGAGAACATTTGCACATATTTAGCAATAAGAATATACACAACACAAGCACATAAATTGATATATAAGCACTTTGATCGGTAAATGTTAGTTGTTAGTAGTTACAAGTTAGTTTGTCAAGTCTCCCAAACACTCTAAACGAACCTTATATCTCCCTTAATTCGTTTCCAAAAAGGGAATCGAACCCAGGTCACTCACTCAAGTGAGAAGCCCGGTGATCAGGTGAGCTAACCCACCTGATTTTGATAAGCACATATACTAATGGATTTGGATCCAGCTGTACTATCTAGAATCATTATGTGCAATATAATCATATGATTTTATATATTTGTGTACAATACACCGTGTAGTTAAAAGGCACAATTCAGTCATATGATCACGCGGGACCCAACAACATTGATGGAAAACAAGTATCATATATATGTTATATAATGACTTGAATGAAACAGAATCTAATTGTATATTATTCTATTGAAATAGTATTGCTAATAAAGACGAATATGATGAAACATTATTTTGCAAGTTTAGTCCACAACGTTGGTGATATCAGAAACATTTTGAACTCAACATTGCGATAAATGATAAAAGGAATTAGTGTACACATTTCAAATATTTGGATATATTTAGCAATAAGAAAAACACACATTGCAAGATTACCTCTAAGAATCATTATTCTTTAATAAAACTTAATGACATCAATAATCTAAAGAAAAATTAAGTTTGAAGATTTTTAATGTTTTGAGATGTCATCTTTTCAAATTGATTAATATTTAAATATATACATTGTAAACTAACTTTTACATAATTAATACTACATATTATTTTGAAATAAAATTCAAGTAAAAAATATAAACGACAGAGAATTTACGTGGTTCACTAACATTGTGTTAGCTACGTACATCTACGGACAAAAAAGAGAATCCTTTTTACTACGAGGGTCCAACAACATTGATGAAAAATGAGTATTATAATGAATGTTCATATATAGTGGAGAGAAAGCTGATTTGGATCATCTTTTTTTGGTTTAGGGAAAAATATCATCCAAGGACGGAGGATCAGAACAATTGGTCAAGAGAGTCAATTCCTCCTAACTTGATCCGTCGACCACCTGAGTTAGATCATATATGTGCAGAGGAAACTTGAGCCATCTTGCTTTTATACTTCTGAAACAAATTAAAATAATTAAATAAATACAACATATAAGATTGAAATATTTAATTAATTTCAAATTTAGTATCTGCAATATAATCATATGATTTTATATATTGTGTATTTGCAGCGTGTAGTTAAAAGGCACAATATAATCATATGATCACGTGGGTCCCATCACCGGAACTTGTCAGCCAAGATCGATCCAAAATCCTTTTTATTATCGATACCATCCAAACCAAATATATATATATACCTGAAAAATCAGAAAAAGTGTCTTTCATAAACAAGATCGAATAATCCATGTAAAACCTATATATAGCAAACAGCTCAGAAAGGAAATCTACCGTACGTCAAAATAGACGAGCTTTGCTTCTTCACAGTTGCAACATGCATCCTCTTTCAATTGTTTTTTAAATCTATCAAAACTCCCTTAATTGAACATTGTACGTAGCATTCCTAAAACGAGAAATAATTAATCTTAAAATTATATATAGCGGGGTGGATATTGGTATTTAAAAGTGTCAATCCAAGTGATATGAAGTTAGGCACTATGATCTGCAACAATTCTTGCATGATCAACCTAATCAACATTGTCTCTCTCAATTTTCTCACAATTAATTACTCTAGATTATTTGCACACCTATTTTATTGAGAATTCTAATATTACATGCATACTCTTAAAAAGGAAAGGGGAAATAGTATTTTTGTCCTTTTATCTTTCACCTATTATTATTTTTAGTCCTCTAACTATTAGAATTTAATTTTAGTTCTATATCTTTAAAAAAGGACGAATCTAAAAAAAATTTGAAATATAAAGGACGAAAACCAATTTTTTTATAAAGATAAAGGATGAAAATTAAAATTTTGAAAGATAAAAGTTAAAAGTCAATTTTTTAATGATAAAAGACTAAAATAAAATTTTAATAGTCAAGAGGACCAAACCCGTAATAGGTGAAAAATAAAGAAATTATTTTCAAAAAAGAAAAATATTGATTTATGTAACCACACCAAAAAAAAATAAAAAATTTACTCATATATTACAATTTAACTCAGGAGGTGCATTTTTTAATTTATATGCACAACTATGTATGCAAGTAATCTCTGGATAGAGAGAATATTTTCAATTTATCCAAATTAATTGGGAAGCTTTTTAAGAATCAATATTCTTTAATAATAATTAATGACATCAACATTCTTAAGAGAAATTAAGTTTGAAGATTTTTAATGTTTTGAGATGCCAAATTGATTAATATTAAATATATACAGTAGTTGAGTGTAGTGAAATTGGAGAAGTGTTTGAGTATAAAGTTACTCTTTTCGGAAAGAGTTATCAACATACGAAAATATTATCTGAGTTTGAAGAAAAAGCTACATGCATTTGTTAAAGAATTTGAATTTGTAGGTATTTTGTTTTCACTTGTACTTAAGGTATTCTTTTTTAAAAATATTACAAAAATTCCTGAAAAATATATTTTGAAGAGATGAGTAAGAAAGATATTGTAGAAGGTCGGTCAAATGAAGTTACTGTACGATCTTCTGAATATATGAATGAAAACAAGGAAAAAAAGTTGATTGGATTTCACTACAAAGAATTGTGCAGTTTATATAGCCAATTAGCAATATGAGGTTCTCTAATCAATAAAACATTTGAAATTGCAAAACAATATTTTTATCAAGGGAATTGAAGAAATTGATGCATCTTTGGAGAACACTTCATTTGTCAGGCGTCCACCTTTAACCAAATCTATAGTGTAGGAGATAAATTATCAAGCATAGAAGACAAATAGACTTCTATGTTTGGATTAGTGTAAGAAAAAATAGTCAATGAAGAGGAACAAACATCTAGTTCTATTATGATTAAGGGGTGGAAAAAGAAGGAGAAGAAACCTGTAAAATCAGGAAAAGGGAAAAAAGTAGTTTAAAAAAGTCTCAACAAAAGAAGGTTCAAGATAAAAATACATCAATTGGAAATAATATGCAGGTATATATTTTGTGTTTTTTTTTTCTTAGTTTATTTTTAAAGAGTAGGTATTATGACTCACAGTAATAATTTCGTGAACAACATATTTCATTTTACGCAGTAACACATATTTCGGTGTGTAGTAGTTCATATACGGTGTAGTGTTAGTTCAAATACAGTGTGGTATTAGTTCATATACAATATGATTTTAGTTCATTCACTATGGCATACTACATGTGGTGTTAATTTATACATAGTCATAGTGTGGTGTTAGTTCATATACATTGTCGTGTTAGTTCATATACAATATTTTATGTCATTTATCTTTTAAATAATCAAATCTCAAAATATTTTGAATAAATTGTTGTTCACCATAAAATTTACTGTGTGCGTCCGTTCACATAATATTTTACCATATTTAAATTATAATTAAGTTGTTATGCATTAGTTTTTTTCATATTTAAAACACAGATTGCAAGATTACGTTTAAGAATCAATATTCTTTAATAAAAATTAATGACGTCAGTATTTTAAAGAAAAATGAAGTTTGAAGATTTTTAATGTTTTGAGATGTCAAATTGATTAATATTTAAATATATACGTTCTAAACTAACTATTATATAATATAATAATACCAAATAATTAAATGCAAGAATAAAAAAAAATATAAACAAGATAGAATTTATGTGGTTCACTAATTTTGTGTTAGCTACATCCACGAGCAGAAGAGAGAATCATTTTTATTATGATAGAGGGTTCCAATACAACATTGATGAGTATTATAATGAATAGTGGAGATGTAGAAAGCTGGTTTGGGTGATGGGATGAATTCATATTGGTTAATGTGAAAAGCTAAATTCTTATGGGACGGATGAAGCGTATTAATTATTATATGAAGAAAAAAATGTCAAGAGAGCAATGGATTCCAATTCCTCCATTTCCTCGCAAGGATTGATGATATGATGATCATGAACTTAATTGTTGGGTCCGCAGCTTCCGTCGATGTCTATCACCACATCATGATGATCAGTTTGATTATGTGCAGGTGAAACTTGTGCCATTAATTTGCATTTATACTTCTGAAACAAATTAAAATAATTAAATTAATACAACATATATATATATATATTGAAATAATTAATTAATATTGAAATTAGGAAAACAAATTAATTACCTGCAATATAATCATATGATTTTATATATTTTGTCCAACATAGCGTGTAGTTAAAAGGCACAATACGATCACGCGGGTCCCAACAACATTGATGGAACTCTCATCAACTCAAGTATTTTTTACTTGGGCGAAGTTCTACAAATTAAATAATTAATTCTACAAATTAATTAATTTATTAATAAATGAAAAATTTATATATATAGCTTCGTAACCACACACTATCACAATATGGTCCACAGTTTTCTGGAACTTATTGGTGAGTTCTGGTCCCTATTGAAGGTGGGGCTTCTTAAAATAGAATTAGCACGTGTTGGCATATGAATTGGACATCTAATTATTTCGATCCAAAATTCTTTTTATTACCGATACCGTACAAACCAAATATACCTGAAAAATAAGTTCAATAGAAAAATTTTCTTCCATAAACGAGATCGAATAATCCTTGTAAAACCTATAGCAAACAGTTCAGAAAGGAAATCTACCGTACGTCAAAATAGACAAGCTTTGCTTCTTCACAACATCCTTCTTTCAATTGTTTTTTATATCTATCTAAACTCCCTTAATTGAATATTGTAACATTCCTAAAACGAGAAATAATTTAAAAATATTGCGGGGTGGATATTGGTATTTAAGCAGCAATTCTTCCATGATCGGCAACAATTCTTGCATGATCAACCTAATCAATTTTGTCTTTCTCAATTTTCTCATAATTACTCCATCTGTACACCTGTTTTATTGAGAATTCCAATATTACATGCATACTTTTAAAGAGAAGAGGAAAATTGTATATTTCATCCTTTATTTTTTACCTATTATTATTTTGCTCCTCTGACTTTTAGATTTTAATTTTAGTTCTTTATCTTTAAAAAATGATGAAAATAAAATATTTTTAAAAAGATAAAGGATGAAAATTAAATTTTTAGAAAGATTAAGAACTAAATTCTAATTCTCATAGTCAAGAAGACTAAAACCGTAGTAAGTGAAAAATAAAAGACGAAATAAATCATTTTTCCAAAAGAAAAACATTGATTTATGTATCCTCTCCAAAAAAATATATATATATATAAATATTTACTCGTATATTACAATTTAACTCAAAAGGTGCATTTTTTAATTTATATACACAATTAGGTATGCAAGTAATTTCAAGATGGAAAAAATATTTTCAATTTTGTAAAGTGTCAATTTATCAAAATTAATTCGGAAGCTTCAATTCGTCGTAATTATGAGTGTGTTACTTAATTAATTTTTAGCCCCGTAACTTTTTAAATTTTAGTCAAGTAAATTTTAGTCCCGTAAAATTTTAATGGTTATTGAACGCATGAAACAGAATTTATAATTGTATATTAATAGTATTGCTAATAATTAAAGACGATTATGATGAAAAATTTTAGAATCAATATTCTAAAGAAAAATGAATTAGTTTGAAGATTTTTAAATGTTTTGAGATGTCAAATTGATTAATATTTAAGTATATACGTTGTAAACTAATTACTTTTATATATATAATAATACATATTAATAATTAATTAAATGCAAGAATGAAAAAAAAAATATAAAGGAGACAGAATTTACGTGGTTCACTAACATTGTGTTAGCTACATCCACGGGCAGAAGAGAGAATCATTTTTATTATGGTCGAGGGTTCCAATACAGGAGCATTGATGAGTATTAAAGCTGGTTTGAGATCATATTGGTTAATTTGGATGATGTATATATATATATATGAGAGGTAGGATATTGTACTTGTGGTTTAGGAAAAAATATCATCCAAGGAAGGAGGATTAGAATTAAAATTGGTCAAAAGTGCAGCTAATTCCTCCTCCTCGACGCCGCTGCTTCCATCATGATCATGTGCAGCTTCTGCCATCTTGCGTTTTTTATACTTCTGCAACAATTAAATTAATTAATACAACATACATATATATATATATATATATATTATGGAATTACAAATTATATATAAATTAATTACCTGCAAGTGGCTAGAAACTTGGTCTCTTGTCAAGCCTGGAACTTCCATCAACTCAAGTATTTTCTTGGGCCGAAGTTCTACAAATTAATTAATTCATGATTTTATAAATTAATTAATTAATTAATAAATGAAAAACTTAATTATATATGTATATACCTTGATAACCAGAGACTGTGACAATATGATCCACAGCTTTCTCGAACTTATCTGTGAGGTGTGGTCCCCATTGAAGGCGGGGCTTCTTGGCATTTCCGACGACGTCTTCTAATTCTTCTTCATGTTTTCTCTTATGACTAATATCTTCTTTATTAATTTGCACGTGCTGGCAGATGAATTCCACATCTTTCGATTTTGCCAGATCATGAATTCGACATCGTTCCGCGTCACACGCCTTCACTGAAATTATGAATAAACAAATTCACATTTAATTAAACCACCTATAATTAATTCAAAAGGACATTAATTGATTTTCATATTCATTTAACAAATAAATAAATAAATTGGACTAATAAAAAAATCACTGAAATATAAAAACTAATCAAGAAAATCAATGAAAATATAAAAATTAATCAAGAAAACAACCTAAAAATATAAAAACTAATCAAGAAAATAACCGAAAATATAAAAATTAATCAATAAAAAACAACTAAATATATAAAAACTAATTAAGAAAACAACTGAAAATATAAAAATTATATAAACACGCATTCACTGAAATTATAATTAACAAATTCATATGTAATTAATTAAAACCTGCACCTATAACTAATTATTTAATTAATTATATACACAAAATTAACGTCATTTGCAATTTATTTTCATATTCATTTAACATAATCAAGTGACGATGAATCCAAGAGAGACCTTCGTGCATGTTTGTGCGTTCATGCACAAAAACCAAAAAAAAAAAATCACTCAAAATTAATATAAAACAAAATCACCAATTAAATATACAAATACTAATCAAGGAAACAACTGAAAATATATAAAGACTAATAAAAAATATCACTTAAAATATAAAAATTAATCAAGAAATTCACTGAAAATATAAAAATTAATCAAGAAAATAACCTATAAATATAAAAACTAATCAAAAAAATAACCGAAAATATAAAAATTAATCAACAAAAAACAACTAAAAATATAAAAACAATTGAAAATATAAAAATTAATCCAGAAAACCATGAAAATATATATAAACACGCCTTCACTGAAATTAGAATTAACAAATTCACATTTAATTAATTAAACCCTGCACCTATAATTAATTAATTAATTGATTATATACACAAAATTAACGTCTTTTGTAATTTATTTTCATAATTAAGTGAGAATGAATCAAGAGAGACCCTACGTGTTTGTGCGTTCATGCACAAAAACCAATAAAATATTCACTCAAATTTAATATAAAAATCAATTAACAAAATCACCAAATATATAAATACTAATCAAGAAAACTGAAAATATATAAAGACTAATAAAAAAATCACTGAAAATATAAAAACTAATCAAGTAAATAACCAAAAATATAAAAATTAATCAAGAAAACACATAAAATAATCACTCAAAATATAAAAGTTAATTAACAAAATCACCAAATATATAAATACTTAATCAAGAAAACAACTGAAAATATAAAAACGAATCAAGAAAATCATTAAAAATATGAATACTAATCAAGATAACAGTTGAAAATATATAAAGACTAATCAAAAAAATCACTGAAGATATAAAAATTAATCAAGAAACCCATGAAAATATAAAAATTAATCAAGAAAATCATGAAAATATATATACAAACTAATCATGAAAACCACTGAAAAATTAATACATCCAAACGAGAAATCACGCAAAGAAAAATATATTATCAATCGACATACAAAAATCTAAACAAATGATCAATTAAAAAAAAAAAAAAAAATGGTGGAGTGCATGCATGCAATATCATAATTAATTCGTAAATGAATATAATACCTTCATATTTGTATTGGTGAAGGATGTTTGTGAGAGTTTGTAGTGCCGCCATATCTCCATCGACGACAAGAATTATTGGACCCGGAGGAATATTGCGAAGGGAGTCCATTGATATGTGTGTATGTACGGAGAGAGCAAGACTTAATTTAAGAGATTAATTTAGATAAGAGAGATTCTCTTATTTATAGACACAATATATCAATATTCATTGTGGCCCAATTAGATATTGGATGAGACATTAATTTAGATAAGATATTGGATAAGTCGGCCCAAATCACGAGTTAGGAAAAAAAATCACCTAATTTTTTTAATGAAAAAATAAATCACGTAAAATCACTTAATTTTTTAATGAGACGGAAAGTACTTTTACATACATAGTGTAATTTTTTTAAATTAAAAAAAATATTATGTTTCATACATATATAGTGATAAAAAAATTACTTTTTCAGTACGTATTATGTTTATATAAAAAATATAAAGCAAAGATTTATGTGAATTCGATGCATGTGAACTTGATTTTATAATATATCACTATTAAGTGTATTTGTTATCACTGTTATTATATATAGATACAATTTTATTATTATGCATATACAATATTACTATTATAAAACTAAGCTTAATTTTATAATAGTGATAATATATATATATATATAACAATGATAGTTTGTGATTATACATAATACTGACACGAGTTCACTAGTTCACAGGATTCCTACACAAAATATATAGTTGAAGATATGGTTTTTTTTAATAGAATCATGTGGAGGATGTTTCTAAAATAGTAAAACTAGAGTATATTAAAATAATAACATGATATATAACGATAATTGCAATAATTAAAACGTGTGTAATTATTAAAGAAATGATAAAATAATATGAAACACCATATAAATTACAGTAGTATGTACTCCTATAGTATGATATTATAACTCAAGATATACTTACTAATAGTAGTGTAAAATGTGTATGATATCAGTGAATACAAATTAATGGTATAAATAAATACATCTTGTGGTATAAATACTTTAATAATATAGAACTTATTTATGTATGTATATATATATATATATGTATGTGTGTGTGAGTTTTTGTAAATAAATTAGTGTAGTATTCCTGTGAAATTTATTATTAGTATGAAATTTTGACATGCATTATTATCTAATCATTTTCTTCGCATGTAAATTTCTCATATTTTTTAAAAAAAAATTGTCTTAAATCTAACTGAAATTATTGAAACTTGTTTTGCCTATTATACTATTTTGGGTCAACTACAAAAAAAAACTAGTAATTAAAGACGAATTTTAGATAATTTGTGACATAAATATGGGATGTTTATCGACAGATTTTTGTAAAAAGTATAATTTTTATTGAATTAAATTTATTTATCAGTTAATTGTAATTTTATAAGAATAATCATTAAATTCATTATACAATTATTTCTTTTATTACCTGCATGTGTTTGTCAAAAATTAAATAAATTTTAGTTTCACGAGAATTTGAGCTCAACAGATCTTCAACTCTCTATTTTTGTCTTTTTTCTTGTTCCATTGCTCTACTTATACCATTTTTTGTAAATTGTGGCAATGTGGTGAGCTCAAACGCGCTCGCCAGACGCATTTGGTATAAAGGCAGTGAAGATTAGTTAATTTGTTAATATATTTACTAATATAACTAACACTATAAAAAAGATACAATATTATTTTTTATTTATACTCTAATACTCTACTCTTATTCATATAAGGTAGAATATTCTTTTGTAAACTCATTGACCATAACCTAGAACACAATTTTTCTCTTTTGTAAATTTTTTTTCTTCAATGATAAAGAATATTTCTCAAGATAGAATCATGTGGAAGATGCTTTTAAAACACTAAAACAAGAGTACATTAAAATAATAATCTTGGTATATAAAGATAATTGCAATAATTAAAATGTGTGCATATTAAAAAAATAATAAAATAATATGAAACACCAAATAAATTACACTACAGAATAGTTAGAGCAGCACTTATGTGAAACTATATCTATGGGATATTTTGTGTTCCAATAATTTTGTCAAAAGTATCACTTTTTATTGAATTATCATTCAATATAATTTTATGAGAATAATCTTTAGAAATTATTAGAAATAGTGGGTCCCCTGCCATAGTCCTCTACCTGACCTAATGGGGCCGACATTAACAGTGATAGAGTACACATCATATTCAGCTTTTTATTACTTCGGGATCAAGTTCAAATCATGATAATAACAAGCGCAACATGGAAGCCCTTCCATCACCTTGCTCCTTTCTCAGACATCATGAATTTGGGAGCAATGGTTTCCAATT
Organism: Prunella vulgaris; assembly: GCA_026898435.1. NCBI lineage: Eukaryota > Viridiplantae > Streptophyta > Magnoliopsida > Lamiales > Lamiaceae > Prunella > Prunella vulgaris. The sequence goes on from JAPKLY010000042.1 coordinate 1,754,353, forward strand.
TCTCCATTTCCTCGTAAGGGTTGATGATGATATGAGACATGATGAGTTAAATCTAAATTTTTCATTGCCTTCCTCAAGCAGCGCACAACCCTCCATTGCGGAATTACACTTCTTCACTAAAAGAAACTCACAATTAAACCACTTATTAATTAGTTATATACTCACTGAAAGAATTACCTCAATCAATAATCAGTAATACTTTAAAAAGTAATAAATAATTCCTAAAGAGGTAATCAATAATGCCCAAATATTAATGTTAAAAAAAAACGTGTACCGTGTATTTTGAAAAAATCAAAGATTTGTCTTAAAATCCAAGTGTATACCATACACATGTTGCATACTAGAATTTGGAGAAAAAAAAAGTTTTTTGGTCCCAAAAATTTTGACTATGATTTTGGTCTCGTAACTCATTGGATTTGTCAAATACTGGTCTGATTTTTATCAAAAAAAGTAAATATAATATTATTATTTTCAATGCACGGCAAACATGGTGGTTGAATTTGGAAGATTCCTTCATCCTTGCTGATATTTTATTATTTTTTATTAGTGTTTCAGTTGATTATTTGGCAGCCACATCAGCAAGAGTACCGGAAAATTTCAAATTCAACCATTACATGCGTCGTGCATGGCAAAAAATGATATTGTTTACACTTTTTCGGTAAAAATAAGATCAAAATTGGACAAATCCAAAGAGTTACGGGGCCAAAATTGAAGAGTCAAAATTTTTGTAACCAAATTCGGACACTCAATAAGTTATAGGACGAAAAAACTTTTTATCTCCTAGAATTTGTAATAAGATTTTTTTTTAAATCCTAGTGTATATTTAATCTCATCAAAATTATAAATTAATAATTATTAAAAGAAAAATGTATATATATATTATTCATTCAAAATTCCAATTAGTGGGTGTTACATTCTTCAAATAGTAATTAAAAATTATATTTTTATTTATTTATCATCAATACTTAATGTAAATTCGATTATAGAGGTTTTACTACATAAGGAAGTAGTAACGAAATATAAAAACCAATCGAGAAAATCAATGAAATCTATATCCAAACGAAAAATCGAACAAAAACAACAAATTGAGACTTTGAAGAATATAATCAATCGACAAAGAAAAACCATTCAAGAAATCGGTGAAAATATAAAAACTAACAAACAAAAAATTAATCAACCAAAGAAAAATAACAAATTCGGGCTCTAAAGAATATAGACAAAAATTTGTATGTTCAGTTTATCAATGATCAGTAACATGTATATATATACTATCACTATTATATATTCACTATTATTGTTATGTATATATATTATTACTGTAAAAAAATTAAGTGTATTTTTATAAATAATGTTTTTTCCTAATAAAAAGTGGACTACATGTAATTTCTTGTACGAGTATTACTCATACATTCAGATTTGAGTTTTTATCAATAATGTAATTTTTTCCTAATAAAAAAGACTAGGTGAGAATGAATACGAGACATTTGAATTTATTTTCCCTAAGAATCATTTCAAGATTCTTCAACCCGGCCGTATCATCATTCACAACAAGAACTTGAAAAAAGAAAAAAATAGTTTAAAAAAGTCTCAACAAAAGAAGGTTCAAGATAAAAATACATCAATTGGAAATAATATGCATGTACATATTTTGTATTTTTTTTTCTTAGTTTGTTTTTAACGAGTAGGTATTACGTGAGTAATACTCACGGTAATAATTTCGTGAACAACATATTTTATTTCACGCAATAACACACAGTTCGGTGTGTAGTAGTTCATATACAGTGTAATGTTAGTTCAAATACAGTGTGGTATTAGTTCATATACAATATAATTTTAGTTCATTCACTATGACATACTACATGTGGTGTTAATTAATATATATAGTGTGGTGTTAGTTCATATACGTTGTCGTGTTAGTTCATATACAATATTTAATGTCATTTATCTTTAAAATAATCAAATCTCAAAATATTTTAAATAAATTGTTTTTCACTATAAAATTTACAGTGTGCATCGTTCACATAATATTTTACCATATTTAAATTCTAATTAAGTTGTTATGCATTAATTTTTTTCATATATAAACACAGATTGCAAGATTACCTTTAAGAATCAATATTCTTTAATAAAAATTAATGACATCAGTATTTTAAAGAAAAAGGAAGTTTGAAGATTTTTAATGTTTTGAGATGTCAAATTGATTAATATTTAAATATATACGTTCTAAACTAACTATTATATAATACAATAATACCAAATAATTAAATGCAAGAATAAAAAAATATATAAAGGAGACGGAATTTACGTGGTTCACTAACATTGTGTTAGCTACATCCACGGGCAGAAGAGAGAATCATTTTTATTATGATCGAGGGTTCCAATACAGGAGCATTGATGAGTATTAAAGCTGGTTTGAGATCATATTGGTTAATTTGGATGATGTATATATATATATGAGAGGTAGGATATTGTACTTGTGGTTTAGGAAAAAATATCATCCAAGGAAGGAGGATTAGAATTAAAATTGGTCAAAAGTGCAGCTAATTCCTCCTCCTCGACGCCGCTGCTTCCATCATGATCAAACTGATCATGTGCAGCTTCTGCCATTTTGCGTTTTTTATACTTCTGCAACAATTAAATTAATTAATACAACATATATATAATATTGAAATTAATTATGGAATTACAAATTATATATAAATTACCTGCAAGTGGCTAGAAACTTGATCTCTTGTCAAGCCTGGAACTTCCATCAACTCAAGTATTTTCTTGGGCCGAAGTTCTACAAATTAATTAATTCATTCATTCATGATTCTATAAATTAATTAATTAATTAATTAATAAATGAAAAACTTAATTATATATGTATATACCTTGATAACCAGAAACCGTCAGAATATAATCCACAGCTTTCTCGAACTTATGTGTGAGGTGTGGTCCCCATTGAAGGCGGGGCTTCTTGGCATTTCCGACGACGCTTTCTAATTCTTCTTCATGTTTTCTCTTATGACTAATATCTTCTTTATTAATTTGCACGTGCTGGCAAATGAATTCCACATCTTTCGATTTTGCCAGATCATGAATTCGACATCGTTCCGCGTCACACGCCTTCACTGAAATTATGAATAAACAAATTAACATTTAATTAAACCACCTATAATTAATTCAAAAGGACATTAATTGATTTTCATATTCATTTAACAAATAAATAAATAAATTGGACTAATAAAAAAATCACTGAAATATAAAAACTAATCAAGAAAATCAATGAAAATATAAAAATTAATCAAGAAAACAACCTAAAAATATAAAAACTAATCAAGAAAATAACATAAAATATAAAAATTAATCAACAAAAAACAACTAAAAATATAAAAACTAATTAAGAAAACAACTGAAAATATAAAAATTAATCCAGAAAACTATGAAAATATATATAAACACGCCTCACTGAAATTAGAATTAACAAATTCATATGTAATTAATTAAACCCTGCACCTATAACTAATTATTTAATTAATTATATACACAAAATTAACGTCATTTGCAATTTAATTATTTTCATATTCATTTAACATAATCAAGTGACGATGAATCCAAGGGAGACCTTGTGTTTATGCGTTCATGCATAAGAACCAATAAAAAAATCACTCAAAATTAATATAAAACAAAATCACCAAATATATAAATACTTAATCAAGGAAATAACTGAAAATATATAAAGAATAATAAAAAAATCACTGAAAATATAAAAATTAATCAAGAAAACAACTAAAAATATAAAGACTAATCAAAAAAATAACCAAAAATATAAAAATTAATCAAGAAAACAACTAAAATTATAAAAACTAATCAAGAAAATAACTGAAAATATAAAAATTAATCAAGAAAACCATTGAAAAATAGATCCAAACGAGAAATCACACACAAAAAAATATATTATTAATTGACATACAAAAATCTAAACACAAGATAAATTCAAAAAACCCTTAGCCATAATATTTTTTTAAAAAAAGAAAAAAGTGTACCGCATGCATGCAATATTATATTTAATTCGTGAATGAATATAATACCTTCATATTTGTATTGGTGAAGGATGTTTTTGAGAGTTTGCAGTGCCGCCATATCTCCATCGACAACAAGAATTATTGGAACCGGAAAAATATTGCGAAGTGAGTCCATTGATATGTATGTACGTATGGAAACAACAAACTTAATTTGAGAGATTAATTTAGATAAAATGTTGAATGAGAGAGTCTCTTATTTAATTATATACACAATATATCATTCATTGTGGCCCAATTAGATATCGGATGAGAGGTTAATTAAGATAAGATATTGGATGAGTCGGCCCATCACGACTTGGAAAAAAAAAATTCCTAATTTTTTTATTGAAAATATAAATCACGTAAAATCACTTAGGGTATGTTTGTTTTGGGACTAGCACGGATAGACGTAGAACTTTGCGATCACGTTTCTACACGAGTTTGGGATGTAACATCCGGATTTCACATCCCAAACTCAACCCACACCTAAAAATACCTATTAAACCTATTATTACTCTTTTCAACACAACACTCATAAAATATATATTATACCTATTATTATACCTATAAAATCAATCATTATCACACTTTGATTTGACATAAAGTAACATCCTACCCTACTAAAATCCCAAAACAAACACACACTTTTACTATTCATCAAGGTTTTCACATCTCAGAATTTCAAAGTCATGACTTCTCACGACCCCCTTAATCCCAAAACAAACGTACCCTTAATTTTTTTAATGAGACGGAAAGTACTGTTACATACATAGTGTAATTCTTTTTAATAAAAAAAAAATATTATGTTTCAATACATATATAGTGATAAAAAAAATTACTTTTTCAGTACGTATTATGTTTATATAAAAATATAAAACAAAGATTTAATGTGAATTCAAGTTCATGCATGTGAACTCGACTTTATCAGATATCACTATTATGTGTATTTATTATCACTGTTATTATATAGATATATTATTATTATTATTATTATTATGTATATACAATATTACTATTATAAAATTAAGCATAATTTTATAATATTTATAATATATATATATATATATATATATATATATATATATATATATATGATAAAAGCTTGTATGAACTCGAGTTCACAGTGAACTCGAGTTATATCAGTTATCACTGTCATGTGTATACACTATCACTATTATGTATATTCGTTATCACTGTTATGCATATACACTATCACTATTAAAAATTAAAGTATATTTTTATAACAATGACAGAATATATGAATAACAGTGATATATATATGCGTGTGTGTGTGCGCGCATAACAATGATAGTTAGTGATTATACATAATACTGACGGGAAAATTATTTTTTAAGGCCAACAGGTTAGGGGGTTAGTGATGCGCAAATTGTGTTCACACACATTCGTTAAGCGTACAAGTGTATAGGTTCTTTATAATACGTAAATTGACCAAGTAATAAAAAATATCAAACCCTAGGAAGACAATCTTTAGTGCAAGGAAACAATAAAATATGGAGTGTTACCATAACTATAAAAGCGATAAATGTTTTTTGGTTTTGGGGCTAACAAAAATAAAATCAAAGCAACTAAATTAAACTACCTAATTAAAACCAACTAAGGGGAAGTGAGGATGATGTAAAATATGCTTCGGATAATTTCAATTAAGTGAGTTTCGTGACCTATTGTGTCTATGCCTAATTTCGATTCATCAAACAAACAAACTAAAGAAAAACTCTCGTCAAATTAAGTAAACGCAGCTCTCGCTTGTTATCCACTCAATCGAGTGCCTATTCGTGAATGTTCTCGACGGTCTATCCCCTCTCAGTATAATAGACGTCTTAACAATAGCAATTCAACAGTTCATTCAACACAACGATACACCTAATAGAGCAAACGCAGCTCTCGCTTGTTGTCTACTCAGTTAAAATGCACAATTATAGAAGAACAATTCACTAATGCTCAAGAAATCCGACGAAAAATAATTTAATCACTCATTTCACTCAATCACACACTTAATCAAGAAAATGCAGCTCTCGCTTGTTGCTAACTTAATTAAAATGCATAATGAAATAAGAACAATCATGTAAAACTCAAATTAATCCACAAATTAATTAATTAGGAGTCAATCATCTAACAAAACAAAATTAAAATAATAAACACAATAGAATCACTAATTCTCACTTAATATCTATCACCCAAAACATAAGAAATTTAACACATGTTAAAACTCAATGAACCCATGACAATAAAATAACTATAAACTAAAAACGTTGAACCAAATGAAATATAAAGGAAAAATATCACCTCATGGAGTTCCAATACTTGAATTCTTGCAAAGAAATTAAAAGAAACTACTAACATCTAACTAAGAAATTGCAAGAAAAATTAAACCCTAATCTAATGTGTGTGAAATGGGGGAGAGGAGCTCCCCCTTGCGTGAGTAACAATTTGCCGAGTGTGTTGTGTTCTTCTGTAGTGTGTATCGTGTGTTATGTGTAGTGTAATTCCTTTCATGCCCTCTGCCCCCTTTACAAGCAAGGTGAAAACGTGGATATTTCTAAATGAAGAAAACGTAGTGACAATTTTTGTTACTTTTAACCCTCAAAATCTTAGTCGAGCGCATACATGTGTCTTCGAGCGCACAGGTGCTTGTTCGAGCATAAAATCTCTGTACACGTTAAACCTCGTTGCTCGACCACTTCACAAATCCGCTCAATCGAGTGCCCTTTAAGCCTTGCTCGAGCGTTAAAAAATGTTTCTTCTCGTTTGTATAGCAACTCTTCATGTGGGTAAACACTTCTTCAATATCTTCGGACGGTGGTCGGCTTCTTCTAAAATCCGGCAAAATCTCAGCTTCAATTGACGCGAAGAACAGGGGTTGTGGACATGAACTCCGGCGAGGTTGAAAGCAAACGGTGGTGGGAGTGGACGGCTGTGTGCGGCACTGATTTGGTGGAATGGTTTATGTTTATATAAAAAATATAAAACAAAGATTTATGTGAATTCGAGTTCATGCATGTGAACTCGATTTTATCAAATATTACTATTATGTGTATTTATTATCACTATTATTATATAAATAGATACATTATTATTATTATGTATATACAATATTACTATTATAAAATTAAGCATAATTTAATAATAGTGATAATATATATATATATATATATATATATGTGTGTGTGTGTGTGTGTGTGTGCATAACAATGATAGTTAGTGATTATACATAATACTGACACGTGTTGACAGAATTTATTAACGGTGTTTGTTTATGTGGCTTTTCAACA